>CM031604.1:99216737-99234237 GCA_018398815.1 Conus ventricosus
AAAAACCCCTTTAAAAAATGACAAATTTGCATTTCAAACTCTTGGGTCTTCTTCAGGCAAAAAAAATACCTTTTAGGACAGGGAAAAAAAAAAAGGAACGCAAAAACCTTATTTTTTTTGTTCGGCACACAGGAATGGTCCCGGAAGGAAAAATGGCCCCCAGGGGAAATCTGAGGGGGAAAATAGTGGGGGAAGGGGGGGGGGGGGGGGAGGGGGGGGCGGGGGTGTGTAAAAACAATGGGGTTTGTCGTTGTTTTGTAGAATAGTTGTTTTTTAGTGATTTTTGTGATTATGGTGTTTGATAACATGCTGAGGGGGCCCAAAAAAAAAAAATTAATGAAATAAAAAAAAATTTTAATGATGATAAATTGTTATAAAAATAGAAAATAAAACTAATTTTAATGTTTATGTTAATAATCAAAAATTTTTGTGTAATTAATAACAGCATATGAAAAAAAAAAGATTAATAATGTAAAAAGAAATAACAAATGAACAGAAAAAAAATAAAAATGATAAGTAAAAAAAAAAAAAGAGTAAAAATTGATATATAAAGGAACAAATATATAAAGATTTTAAGGGTGGTCAGGGTGTGATAGTAATGGCGGTAGTTGTAGGGGGTAATGATTGGAAGGAAAAATGGACTGGAAAATGGGTGATAAGTATCTTTGGGAGGGAAAGAAAAGGAAGGGGGTGGGGGGATGCGTGGAAGAGTGCAATGGGGGGGGGGGAGAGAGGAAGGGAATGGGGGGGGAGTTATATCTCCCTCCCCCAAAAAAACGTTGCTGGGGGGGGGGTTCTTCAAATAGTTTGTGGGAAAATGTAAACAATCTGTGGTGGTGCGTGTTCTTGTTAAAAGTAACATGATTGTTGGTTGGGGGAAAAGAAAAAAAAAGTATGTGAGAAAGGGGTATTGTGTTAGAAATTTTTTAAAAGGAGAGGGGGGGAAAGAAAAATTTTACAGTTTATGGGCGTGTTTGTTTATAACAAGGGTGATGTGGGAAGTTTTCACACCCCCGCAACATATACCCATTTGTGTGTGAGGAGGAGGGAGAAAGTGAGAATTTAAAAACGCTTTTTCAAATGGCCCCAACATGAAAAAAAAAAAAAGGGGGGGGTTAGCTTTTGTTCGCAGGGTTTAATTTGGGGGCCTAACTATTGGTAGGTTAATTGGGTGAAAGGGTTTAAAATTCCCTCTCAAATGAGCCTACACCAAACTTAGAGTCTCCAACGTAACCCAATCTCCAAAGGGGAGAAAAATTCACTATCAATCATGCTCCTTGTTAAATACTGGTATATCGAAATTTTATTGTTTCTTCTCAATTACTTCGGAAAAGTCATTGTTTGATACCTTTATCTTTTAGATTTTAAGCAGAATGCTATTCCAGAAAAAAGGCGGGTGTACAATATCATAGTATGTTTGTTTAATTTTCAACAAAACCACCAAAGCTTCCTCTGAAAGCAAAAAAATTAGAAAACAACAAAATAAGTACATTTTCTTGTGAAAAATAGAAAATTTTAAAAGATAAGATCTTGGGACAAAGTGCTGAGGGCCAGTTCTTGGAAGGAATCCGCATGGGTCTGAACTACAACAAAGTAATATATTCCAAGCGTAAGTAACTGAGCACCATTCCAGCAATTTTCAGAGCAGCTGGGTGTTGCAATGACTGCAAGAAATATTTCAGTTCAGTCCCTTGCGGGGACCAAGCTGCTCTAAAAATTGCGGAATGGTGCTCAGTTACTTGTATAAAGGATTCAGAGTAAGAGGTGTTGTTAGGGACTGAAATGTACATGATTACAATTAATGTAATCATTAGTTTTAATCTGAATCTGTAGTATATCCTCATCCAGTTAAATGTTCACATTCCCCTTCTGATGTGCTGAGGCCTAATATAAATAAATCATCTTGAGTCTTGAGTCCTCATTTCTCTCTCTCTCTCTCTCTCTCCCTCTCTCTCTCTCTCTCTCTCTCTCTCTCTCTCTCTCTTTTCGTCTTCTCTCTCTCTCTCTCTCTCCTCTCTCTCTCTCTCCTCTTCTCTCTCTTCTCCCGCACCCACTCGCGCCCCCTTTGTCCTCTCTCCCTTTCGCTCTCTCTGTCGCCCTTCCCTGCACTCTTTTCGCTCTTCGTCTCTCTCTCTCTCTCTCTCTCTCTCTCTCTCTTCTCTCTCTCTCTCTCTCTCTCTCTTTTCTCTCTCTCTCTCTGTTTTTTTCATTTAAGAATGTGTTTCATTCTGAAAAGTTTCTCAATGTCATAACAAAATAAATGGCCGAATAAATTACACAAGATTTAGGTTGGGGACTTTAGGTTTTGATGCGAACAAAAGATTTGGTTTGAATGTGAAACATCCACAGAATCTCCTTGTCCTGCATGTAGACATTATTATTGATGGCGAAGAACAAATTTCTGTTCAAACTGTACAGCTTATAATGAAGTGCGGACAAATTGTTCATTTTTTCATTTAGATATAGCGAAAAGACAAAATGGGCGCTGGTGTGTTATCATCAGATGATGAAATTGAAATAAATCAGTTGCGAAATTCATCAGGAGGCATTGAAAATTAGACGGATGAAGGTTAGGGAAACTGAAGATAATACATTATAGAGATATCTGAATGAATGTTATATTCATCGCATGTTGAAGAGATCAGTAAGATATAATGTCATCATTTGATTGAGTGGATGGTCGAGTCAGTATTAAGTGTTGTTGTTTTTTTCATGTTGAAGAGATCAGTAAATACAATGTCATCATTTGATTGAGTGAATGGTCGAGTCAGTCTGAAGGGATTTTTTGTTTTAACCCTTACCGCATTACTCCTGTGCGTGAGGGGAGGACATAACGAACAGTTACGAATTTATTTGTTTTTTGTTAACTTTGGATTTGATACACAATAGGAATGAAAGTGTACTATATGTTTGCAGGAAAGGAAGAGGGAAATGTTTTTTTTTCTGTTACCTCTCCCCTCTTGTCAAAAGACCTCTTGGTAATGACAATAAATATCAAAGTGTCAAAGTGTCAAAGTGTCAAAGCCCTCTCTCTCTCTCTCTCTCTCTCTCTCTCTCTCTCTCTCTCTCTCTCTCTCTCTCTCTCTCTCTCTCTCTCTCTCTCTGCCATTTTACTTTTTTTTGTATCGTATTGTTTCTAGTAACTTTTTGCATGCTTCTTTTGTTGTCTTATCTTATTTTGCATTGTTGACCCTACTCGGGGCGAGGACTGGATGTAAAAAAGCACATCAGTGCTTATTCTATTATCCTGGTAAATAAAGAATTTGTCTTGTTAAAATTTTGTTTCTCTCTCTCTCTCTCTCTCTCTCTCTCTCTCTCTCTCTCTCTCTCTCTTTTCTCTCTCTCTCTCCCTTTTCATTTAGATATAGCGAAAAGACAAAATGTCGCTGGTGTGTTATCATCAGATGATAACACACCATCACCCCCCCGACAGAACCACACCATCATCCCTCTCACAGAACATTTGTGAAATGTATTAAGTACTGGTTGAAGATCTTGAAGCTACCCCAGTCCCGTTTTAGCAGGCAAGCCTATGATATGATGCTTTTAGAAATGGAAAAAGGTAAAGAAAACTGGGTCATAAAGTAAAGAAAGTCCTTTCAGAACAGGGTTTTGGAATTAGTGTGGATGGCCAGGAAGTAGGGAATGAGCATCAGTTTATTGCGGAATTTAAAGACAGGCTTATTTGTTCTTTTAAACAGAATTGGCACTCAGATATGGAAAGTAAAGAAAAATATCGCTGTTTTTTCTCATTTAAGAATGTGTTTTATTCTGAAAAGTTTCTCAATGTCATAACAGATAGATGGCACAGAATAAATTACGCAAGATTTAGGTTGAGAACTTTAGGTTTTAATGCGAACAAAAGATGGTTTGAATGTGAAACATCCACAGAATCTCCTTGTCCTGCATGTAGACACATTATTGATGATGAAGAACACTTTCTGTTCCACTGTACTGCTTATACTGAGTGCGGACAAATTGTTCACTTTTCCAGTTAGATATAGCGAAAAGACAAAATGTTGCAGTCGTGTTATCATCAGATGATGAACTTGTAATTAAATCAGTTGCGAAATTCATCGCAGAAGCATTGAAAATTAGACAGATGGAGGATAGTGAAATTTAAAATCATGCATTATAAGAGATATCTGAATGAATATTCTCATTCATCGCAAGTGGAAGAGATCAGTAAGATACATTGTCATCATTTGAACGAGTGGATGGTCGAGTTAGTCTTTTTTTTTTTTTTTTCTAATTGCATTACTCCTAGTGCGTGAGGACATAAGTAAATGTTATGAATTTATTTGTTTTTAACCTTTGATTTGGTGCACCTTAGGAATGAATGTGTACTATTTGTTTGCAGGAAAGGAAGAGGGAAATGTTATTGTTCTGTTACCTCTCCCCCCTTGTCAAAAGACCTGTTTGGTAATGACATAAAATATCAAAGTGTCAAAAGTGTCCTCCCTTTTCTTCCATGCCCTCCCTCCCCTCTCTCTCTTTCACTCTCTCTCTCTCCTTTCTCCATCTCTCTCTCTCTCTCTCTCTCTCTCTCTCTCTCACTCTGTCTCTCTCTTCTTTCTCTCCTCTTTCTCTCTCTCTCTCCATCCCTCCCTCACTCTCTTTCTCTCTTTCATCAATGCACACATAATGTCACGAAAACAATTACTTTTCGGGCAGTCCCCCGGGGGGAGGGGTTAAAATAATTGCCCACAAAAAAGGGCTGAATTTAACCCAACGCCCAAAACCCAAACTCCTTTTAAACTTATCTTTAACAACGAAAAACAACACCCTTTCTCCCCCTTTCCCGTTTTTCCGGGCCCCCCCCCTCTCTCCCCTCCCTCTCTCTCCCCCCTCCTCCTTCCTCTCTCTCTCTCTCCTCCCTTTCCCCCACCCTTCCCCCCCCCCTCTCTCTTTTTCCTCCCCCTTTTTTCCCCTTTTCCACCCTCTCCTCCCCCCCTCCTCCCCTTCCTCTCCTTTTTTTCTCCTTTCCCCCCTCCTCTCTCTCTCTTTCCCCTCCTTTCCTCCTCTTTCTTGGATTCCGGGGGGAGGGGGACGTCGGGGGAAAAAGGTTGGGCGGGGGGGAGGTTGGGGGCCCAATTTTGGGGAACGGGATGATGGGGGGTTCTTTTGGGGGATGGGTTTTTGGGGGTGGGGTTTTTCTGTGGGGGGGATGATGGTGGGGCTTTTGGGGGGGGTGAGGGGTTTGGTTCTGTCAGGGGGGATGATTTTTGGGGTTTTCTTCAGGGGATGAGGTTGTGGTTCGTCAGGGGATGAGGTTGTGGTTCTGCCCAGGGGGATGAGGTGTTTCTTTTAGGGGAAATGTGGGTTGGTTTTTGTCAGGGGGATGAGGGTTTTGGGGGTTTCGCCCAGGGGGGATGTTTGGTGGGGTTTTTTCCCCGGGGGGATAAAGGTGGGGTTTTCTGTCGGGGGGAAATGTTTGGGGTTTCGCGGGGGGATGATGGTGGGTTCTGTAGGGGGTTAAAGGTGGGGGTTCTGTCAGGGGGGATGGTTGGTTTTTGTCGGGGGGATGATGGTGTGGTTCTGTCAGGGGGAAGAGGGTGTTTTTCTTTTCGGGGGGATGAGGGTGTGGTTCTGGTCGGGGGGTGATGGGGGGTTTCTGTCAGGGGGGATGGTGGGGTTTCAGCCCGGGGGGTGATGGGGGTTTTTTCTTTTTCCAGGGGTATGGGTGGTTCTGCCCAGGGGGATGTTTGGGGGGTGGTTCTGCCCAGGGGTGATGGGGGGTTTTTTCGGGTCGGGGGGGTGAGGGTGGGGTTCTGTCAGGGGGGTGATGGTGGGTCTGCGGGGGGTTGGGGGGTGTGGTTCTGGTCGGGGGGTTATGGTGTGGTTTGTCGGGGGGTGATGGTGTGGTTCTGTCGGGGGAATGAGGTGTGGTTCTTTTCGGGGGGATGAAGGTTCGTTCTTCAGGGGATGATGGTGTGGTTCGTCAGGGGGGATGGGGTGGTTTCTTTCGGGGGGGTGTTTGGTGATTTTCTGGCGGGGGGGGTGGTTCAGGGGGAAGGTGTGGTTCTTTCAGGGGGGATGGTGGTTCTTCGGGGGGAATGAGGGTGTGGTTCTGCCCAGGGGATGAAGGGGGGTTTTCTGTCGGGGGGGTGAGGGTGTTTTCTGTCAGGGGGGATGAGGGTTTGGGGTTTCCCTTTAAAATGGATGTTTTTGTGTGGTTTTTGGGGGGGGGGGGGGGTTTTGGGGGGGGGGGGGGGGGGGGGGGGGGGAGGGCGGGGGGGGGGGGGGGGGGGGGGGGGGGGGGGGGGGGGGGGGGGGGGGTTTGAAAAAAGATGGTGTTAAAAAAATAAATGGGCGTTAAAAAGAAGGTTTTTTTAATATTGTATGAAAATGTTTAAATTTTTTTTGAATTGGGTTTGTTGTATGAAGGATTGGTGCGTTCCAGGGGAAGGTTTAAACTGAAAAAATGATGCTCTTGTTAAAATTTTTGGAAAGAATGTGCGGTTAAAACATGATTTTTTTATATGTACATTACATGAAAAAGATGTGGTTGTTGTAAAATGTGGGGGTTTTTTTGAAAGTTTTTGTTTTTTGTACAAAAAATTTGATTGTTTTTTCCCAAGTATGTTTACTTTGGTAAGATTTGTGGGCCCGCAAAAAGGAGGTTTGTGGTCCTCTTTCTGTCTGTCTGGGGCTGTTTTGCTGTATGAAGGATAGGTTGTGGGTTTGTTGTGTGTGTTTGCGTGCGTGCGGCGTGCTTCCCGTCGTGCGTGCGTCCCGTGCGGCGTGCGTGCGTTGTGTGTGGGGTGGTGTGTGTGGGGGTTTTTGTGTTTTTGTGTGTTGAGTGTGGGGTGTGTGCCCCTTTCCGTGCGTGCCTCTGTGTTTTGTGGGGGGTTGGTGTGTGTGGGTGTGGGGTGTGTGGTGTGTGTGGTGTGTTGTGTGGGGGCCGCGTCGTGCCGGGGTTTGTGTGTGGTGTGTGGGGTTTTGTGTGTGGTGTGTGTGTGTGTTTTTTTTGTGCGTGTGTGTTTTATTTGTGGGGGGGGTGGGGGGGGGGGGTTTTTTTGGTGTGTGTGTGTGTTGTGGGGTTTCGTGTGTGTGGGGTGTGGGGGTTTTGTTGTGTGTGTGTTTTTTGTTGTTGTTGTTTTTTTAAAATATGTATTTTTTGTATGAAGAAGGGTACGGATTGATTTACAGGGTTTTTGGTAAATTTAAAGCTTTTCTTTTTAAGAAGGCATTTTTTATGAAGGTGTGAAATTTTTTTAATGAAGGATTGGGGTTTTTGGGGAAATAAAGGGAATTTGTGATTTTGTATGGAGGATGTGGGGGAAAAAATGAAGGATGTGTGTGAGTATAAAGGGAAAGGTGAGTTTTTTTAAAGGGAAATGTGGGAGCTGTATGAAGGATGCGTGGGGTTTTAAATAAAGGAAATGTGTGTCCTGTATGAAAATGTGTGTGTGTGTTTTTTGTTTTTAAGATTGTTTGAGTTTATACAGATGGGGGTTTTTTTGTAAAAGGGTTTGGTGTTTTGTTTTAAAAGGATGTGTGATTGCATAAAGGGAAAGGGTTGGGGTGTTTTGAAGGATATGTGTGTTGTTTAAAGGAAATGTGGGGGTTTATAAAGGGAATGTTGTGAGTTGTATAAACGGAGTGTGGATTTTTTAATAAAGGGAGGTGTTTTTGTATGAAGGTTTGGGGTGTTTGTAAAAAAGGATGGTGTGATTTTTATGAAAGATTTTTGTTTTTGTATGAAGGTTTTTGGTGGTGTGGTTGAAATTAAAGGATGTGTGTTTTTGTATAAGGGTGTGTTTTCTGTTAAAGGGAAAGGTGATTTTTCTATAAAAATTTTGTTTTGGTGTTGTATAAAAGGATGTGTGTATTGAAAGAAGGATGCGGTCGGGGATGAAGGATGTGTATGTGTGTTATATGAAGGATGTGTTTTTTGTAAAAAGGGATGTGTGTGTTGTATAAAGGATTTTTGTGTTGTATGAAGGATGTTTTTTTTTTGTATGAAGGATGTGTGTGCTGTATCAAGGATGTGTATGTGTTTTTTTTAGGGAGAATTTTGGGTGTCGTATGAAAAATTGTGAGTTGTATAAAGGGAAATGTGTTGCTGTATAAAGGGAAGTGGGATTTGGATAATAAATTTTATGGGGGGTTTTATGAAGTAGGTGTGGCCCGTATGAAGGATGCTTGTTGTTGAAGGAGTTTGTTTTTCATGAAATATTTGTGCATATAAACGGAGGTTTGTGTTTTGGGGTTGTGTGTGGGTGTTGCATGAAGGATGTGTGATTGTATGAACGATGTTTGTTTTGTATGAATGATGTGTGTTTGTATGAAAAAAGTTTGTGATTTGTTTTAAGGACGGGGTTGGGGGTTGAAATGGGGGGATTGGGGAGTTGATGAAACGATGGGGTTTTGTTGAAATAAAATATGTGGTTTTGTATGAAAAAGTGTGTTTTTGTATAAGGATGTGTGTGTATGTGGTGTTTGTATGAAGGATGTGGTGTGTGGGTTGAAATAAAGGAAAGGTTGTTATATGAAGGATTGTGTTGAGTGAAGGATTTTTGTGTTCTATGAAGGATGTGTGGTGTTCGTAAGGATGGGGTGATTGTATAAAGGGGATGGGGGTGGGGGGGGTTTTGTGGGGGGGGGGGTGTGGGTTGTGTTTGTTGGGGGTTTTGGGGTTTTGGGGTTGCATAAAGGGTTTGGGGTGGTTGTATGAACAAAATTTTGTTTTTGTATGAATGATTTGTTTTTGTATGAAGGGATGTGTGGGGAGTTTTATAAGGACTGTTTGTTTTGCAAAAAGGGATGTTGATTTTGAAAGGAACAGTGTGTGTTGTATGAATAAAAGTTTTTGGTTGTAAAATTGATTGTGTTTGAAATGAAGGTGGGGTTTTTAAAGGTGTTTGTTGTATAAAGGATTGTGTGTGTGTTTGTAGGAAGGATGTGTTTAATAAAAAGGATGGTGTTGAGTAAAGGAAATTGTTGTTCTTTGAGGATGTGTGTTTCTGTAAATGTGTAGTTGTATAAAAAGGATGTGGTGTGTGTGGGGGTGGGGGTGTTGTGGGTGTTTTGTGTGGGGTGTTGTGTGTGTGTTGTTTTGTGTGTTTTGGGGTGGGGGTGGGTTTTGGTAAAGGGATGGGGTGCGTTTTTGTTGGGGGATTGTGTGTTGTAAAAAAGGATGTGTGTTTTTTAAAGAAGGACGTGTGTTTTTTGAAATAAAGGAGGTGTGGGGTAGGTATGAAGGTGTGTGTGTTGTTAAAAGGAAAAGTTGTTTTATGTAGGCCTGGTTTTTGGTTTAAGGGATGTGTGTTTGTATGAAGGATTGTAGTTGATAAAAGGATTGGTTTTGTATGAAGGATGTTGTGTTTGAAATGAAGGATTTTGTGGGTTTTTAAAAGGTTTTTGTGTTTGTTTTTGAAGGATGTGTGTGGGTTTGTAGGAAGGATATTGTGTTTTTATGAAGGATTGGGGGAGTTGTAAAAAGGGGACGGGGTGGGGTGTAAAAAAGTATTGTGGTTTTTTTAAAGGGGTGGTGGGGGGGTGTGAAGGATCCGTGGGGTTTAAAAATAAAGCGGGGTGGGTTGGGTTTTGGTGTGTGTGGGTGTGTGGTTTTGGGGGTGTGTGGGGGTGTTGTGGGTGGGGTGGGGGGGGGGGTTTTGTGTGAAAGATGGGGGTTTGAAATTTGGGGGTTTTGGGGGGTTGTTTGGGGGTGTGGTGTGGGGGTTTTTATGGGTTTTGTGTTTATGAAGTGGTTTTTTTTAAAAGGATGGTGTGTTTTGTATAAAGGATGGGGTGTTTTTGTATGAAGAGGTTTGTGGGGTTTTGTTTTAAGGTTGGGGTTGTTTTGGGGAAAGGAAAGGGTTTTGGGATGTTGGGTGTTTTTGGGTTGGGTTTTTGTTTGGGGTTTTTTTAAAGGTGGAAGGTGTTTGTGTGTGTGAAGGTTTTAGGGTGTTTGAAAGGCGGGATGGGGGGGATTAAAAGGGGGGGGTTTTGGGGGTTTTGGGGGGGGGAAGGGTTTTTGGGTGGGTGGGTGGGGGGGTTGGGGTTGTTGTGGGGTGGGGGGAATTTGGGTGGGGGGTTGAAAGGGGGGGGGGGGGGGGGGGGGGGGGGGGGGGGGGGGGGGGGGGGGATTTTGGGGGGGGGGTTGGTGGTTTTTTGGGGGGGGGTTTTGTTTTGGGGGGGGGGTTTTGGGGGGGGGGGGTTTTGGGGGGGTTGGGGTTTGGTTGTGGGGGGGGTTTTTGGTGGTGGGTTGGGGGGGGTTTTGATTGGGTGGGGTTTGGGTTTTTGTTGGGGGGGGGGGGTTTTGGTTTTGGGGTTTGGGGGGGGGGGTTGGGGGGGGGGTGGTTGGTTGGGGGGGGGGGTTTGGTTGGGGGGGGGTTTTGGGGGTGTTTGTTGGGGTTGGGGTGTTGGGGGGGAGGGGGTTTTGGTGGGGGGGGGTTTTTGGGGGGGGTTTGGTGGGGGGGGGTTTGGGTTTGGTTTTTTGGTATAAGATTGTGTGATTTTTTAATAAGTTTGCGTATAAGTCAAAGTCAAAGCCCCAAGTCAAAATTTTATTTTCGTTGGAAAAAATTAAAATAAGCAAAAAATTTTTGCTTTTTTTACATCAAGCCATCCATAAAAAAAAAAAAAAAATATATAAAAACCCTTTTTGAATTATAAACAAAGCTTGCTTAAGTTTTTAGATTGAAAAAAAAGGGGGGGATACCATTCATATCTTATGGTAGATGATTCTGCCTAACAAACAGAAAAAGCTTTAGGGGGTGAATGTTTAAAAATTTAAAAAAAAAAAATTCCAAAATGAACCTTCCCGCAAGCTTTTAAAAACCCCAAGGGGGGGACATCCCTCCAATAGGGAAAAAACCCCCCACTACCCTATAAATCCCCGGGGATTTTACCGATATTTCGAAACTTGGGGTTTCTCCTCAGTGACCGCGGGAAAATGGTTTAATTTTTACTCCTCGCCTTTTTTTTTTTAAAAAGAATTCCAAACCAAAAAGGTTGGGGTGCAAACCGTATATTTTTTTATTTTTAAAAAACCCCAACCAAAATTTTTATAAGTAAGTTGGGATTTTATAAGGATGTGTGTGTTGTTTGAAGGGTGTTAAGTTGTAAGAAAGTTTTGTAAATTGGGAAGAAGGATGTGTTGGGTTTTATGAAGATATGTTGTGTTGTATGAAGTATGTGGTATTGTATGAAGGATGTTTGGGGTTGTATGAAGGATGTGTTTTTTTGTTCTCCTTTCTTTTTTCCGTAAACCCGCGTTTATGTTTGTCTGACAGTCTTTACCCCGGGGTTTTATGGCCGAACTGTATCAAACCCCGTTGGGGCAGGATGTAAGGGGGGACGTTTGACGCGGTGACTGGGCCCCTGTACAGACACGGTTTTAAAAAGTGCAAAGTGCAAAGAAGGTTTCAAACCCTTGACAATGCGATAAGGTTTTTACACCCACTGTAAAATAAATAACCAATCTTTATGATTACCGTATGCCCCCCACTTTAAGATAAATAACCAGTTTGAGATTACTGGTATAACCCCTCCACGTTTTGATAAAATTTAAAAATTTATGATTAAAGTATGACCCCTCCACGTATGATAAATAACCCAGTTTTTTAGATTACGTATGACACTCCACTGTATAATAAATAACCAATCAGAAAGATTTTCCTTTTTTTTAACCCCCCTTTTTTTGAAAAAAACTTTCCAGTTTTAATTTAATTACCCTTTTTTTAACCCACCACTTTAAGATAAATTTTTCCCCCATTTACCAAATGAAAAACCAAAAGGTTTTTTCACCCCGGCTTCCCTTTTTTTTCCATGTTTTTTTTTTTCCCCACCCTTTTTTTTTTTAACCTTTCAAATTAAATTTTTTCCCCCCTTTTTAAAAATTTGTTGAGAAAACTTTCCAAAATTTTTTATAAAAAAATTGGTGAATTTTTTAACCCCTGTTTAAAAAGTTTTGGGTTTAAAAAAAGACAAAACCTTTGGGTTTCCCGTTACAATTTTAAAAAAATGATGTAACTTTAAACCCCCTTTAAAAGGGTTGTTTAAAGACATTTTCCTTGATTTCAATAAAAAAAAGGGTTTTCCCTTTTCCCCGTAAAATGATTTTTTTAGAAACACCTTTCCCTTTACAAAAAAGATGTATCTTTCCCTTTAAAGGGGGTTTTAGTTTAACATAAATTTCCCTTTTTACAAAAAAATAATATTAACTTTAACCCTGTAAAAATGAAATTTTTGGAAAAACCCCTTTTTTTTTACCAAAACAGAACAAAAGGGGTTTTAATTTTTTTTAAAAAAAAAAAAAAGGGGTTTTTTGGAAAAGGGTTTTTTTTATTTTTCCCTTTTTTACAAAACACGAACATTTCCAAAGTAAAGTGATTTTGGGAAAGGTTTTCTTTCTTTTTTACAACCGAAAATGGGGAATGAAAAATGGGGTTTTTGGAAGGTGTCCCTTTTTTTGTTACAAAAACACCATGGGGAATGTAAAGTGATTTTTGGAAGGGTCCCTTTTTTTGTTAAAAACCAAAATGCGCATGCATCTCATTTTAAAAACGACAGAATTTTCTCCCCTTTCTCGTCCTGTCCCCTCTCTGGGCTCTGTGCTCCCCCCTTTCCCCCTCTTTTCCTCCCCTTTTCCTCCCCTCTCTTTTCCCCTCTCCCCTTTCCTCTTTCCCTTCTCCCCCTCTCTCCCCCTTTTCTCTCTCTCTTCCCCTTTTGCTGTCTGTCTTTTCTGTCCCTTTTTTGAGAGAGAGAGAGAGAGAGAAAGAGTTAGTTTGAGACATGAGAGAGGGGGAGGGGGGAGAGACAGAGAGGAAAACAGAATGACAGACAGACAGAAACATTGCCACAGAAACAGACAGAATGACATACACCAGAACTGAGGGAGAGAGAGAGAGAGAGAGAGAGAGAGAGAGAGAGAGAGAGAGAGAGAGAGAGAGAGAGAGAGAGAGAGAGAGAGAGAGAGAGAGAGAGAAGCAGAGATAGAGAATGAGACATGGAGCAGAGATATAGAAAGAGACAATGGAGCAGAGAAAGAGAATGAGACATGAAGCAGAGAAAGAGAATGAGACATGAAGCAGAGATAGAGAATGAAACATGCAAAGAAGCAGAGATAGAAAATGACATGGAGCAGAGAACGAGAATGAGACATGAAGCAGAGAAAGAGAATGAGACATGAAGCAGAGATAGAGAATGAGACATGGAGCAGAGAAAGAGAATGAGACATGAAGCAGAGATAGAGAATGAGACATAAGCAGAGATAGAGAATGAACATGGAGCAGAGAAAGAGAATGAGACATGAAGCAGAGATAGAGAATGAGACATGAAGCAGAGATAGAGAATGAGACATGGAGCAGAGAAAGAGAATGAGACATGAAGCAGAGAAAGAGAATGAGACATGAAGCAGAAGACATGGAGCAGAGAAAGAGAATGAGACATGAAGCAGAGAAAGAGAATGAGACATGAAGCAGAGAAAGAGAATGAGACATGAAGCAGAGAAAGAGAATGAAACATGCAGAGAAGCAGAGATAGAGAATGAGACATGCAGAGAAGCAGAGATAGAGAATGAAACATGGAGAGAATGAGAGATAGAGAATGAGACATGGAGCAGAGAAAGAGAATGAGACATGAAGCAGAGAAAGAGAATGAGACATGAAGCAGAGAAAGAGAATGAAACATGAAGCAGAGATAGAGAATGAAACATGAAGCAGAGAAAGAGAATGAGACATGGAGCAGAGATAGAGAATGAGACATGAAGCAGAATAGAGAATGAGGCATAAAGCAAGAAAAAGAATGAGACATGAAGCAGAGATAGAGAATGAGACATGGAGCAGAGAAAGAGAATGAGACATGAAGCAGAGATAGAGAATGAGACATGAAGCAGAGATAGAGAATGAGACATGGAGCAGAGAAAGAGAATGAGACATGAAGCAGAGAAAGAGAATGAGACATGAAGCAGAAGACATGGAGCAGAGAAAGAGAATGAGACATGAAGCAGAGAAAGAGAATGAGACATGGAGCAGAGAAAGAGAATGAGACATGAAGCAGAGAAAGAGAATGAAACATGCAGAGAAGCAGAGATAGAGAATGAGACATGCAGAGAAGCAGAGATAGAGAATGAAACATGGAGAGAATGAGAGATAGAGAATGCGACATGGAGCAGAGAAAGAGAATGAAACATGAAGCAGAGATAGAGAAGAAACATGAAGCAGAGAAAGAGAATGAGACATGGAGCAGAGATAGAGAATGAGACAATGAAAACAGAGATAGAGAATGAGACATGAAGCAGAGATAGAGAATGAGACATGAAGCAGAGAAAAAGAATGAGACATGAAGCAGAGATAGAGAATGAGACATGAAGCAGAGAAAGAGAATGAAACATGAAGCAGAGATAGAGAATGAAACATGCAGAGAAGCAGAGATAGAGAATGAGACATGCAGAGAAGCAGAGATAGAGGAAGAAACATGCAGAGAATCAGAGATAGAGGATGAGACATGAAGCAGAGATAGAGAATGAGACATGAAGCAGAGATAGAGAATGAGACATAATCAGAGAAAGAGAATGAGACATGAAGCAGAGATAGAGAATGAAACATGCAGAGAAGCAGAGATAGAGAATGAGACATGCAGAGAAGCAGTGATAGAGAATGAAGCATGCAGAGAAGCAAGACAGAGAATGAGACATGAAGCAGAGATAGAGAATGAGACATGAAGCAGAGATAGAGAATGAGACATGAAGCAGAGAAAGAGAATGAGACATGAAGCAGAGATAGAGAATGAAACATGCAGAGAAGCAGAGATAGAGAATGAGACATGCAGAGAAGCAGAGATAGAGAATGAAACATGCAGAGAAGCAGAGATAGAGAATGAAACATGCAGAGAAGCAGAGATAGAGAATGAAACATGGAGAGAATGAGAGATAGAGAATGAGACATGCAGAGAAGCAGAGATAGAGAATGAAACATGGAGAGAATGAGAGATAGAGAATGAGGCCCATGGAGAGAAGCAGAGATGGAGAATGAAACATGGAGAGAATGAGAGATAGAGAATGAGACATGGACAGAAGCAGAGACAGAGAATGAGACATGGATTTTCGGATTCGGATTCGGATGATTTATTCACATAGGCCTAGGCCCCTTATGAAGGGGTATGGAGATAGTATATTGGAAACAAATGTATGCGACAAGCAACAAAGTGTACCAAATTAAGACAAATCATTTGTAACTTTTAAGAGGTAGCCATTTCTCAAATTTTAAATGCCTTATACAAAAATAACGAAAAATTTTTAACATCTATTGTTGAAGCTGGCGACACCAATAGGGTCAATCTAAATCGGGAAGGTTGTCTGTAGAATTTCGGCTTAATCAGTTCATTCTAATGTCCATGAGGGCTGGACAACAAAGAACAAAATGCATCTCATTTTCTTGTGACACTTTACAGAGAGGACAAAGCATATCATTGTCATCAACATCGGTTTTGTATCTAAATTTATGTACTGCTAAATCCGATATTCCAAGTCTAAATTTTGCCATTATGTATTTAAAGTGTCTATCCATTTCTAAAGTTATATAAGGTTTCAGATCATGAGAATTACCAAACTGTCTGTAAAAATCAAACCTTTTACTATTATGCACATGATGTAACCATTTTTGCCAACGGCAGTCAACTAGTCGTTGACGAAAGCAACTTATAAACTGTTTAACATTTCCAACACCCTGATTCAGCCATACAAAACCAAAACCGTATTCAAATAGACACATACGAACTTTACTAGCCCAGTTGTTTTTTCCTCTAGAATCAAAATCATAAAGCATATTATAAGCTTTACGAGGTATTCTGTTCTCTTCCATATGGAGTAAATTAAGCCAGTATCGGATGCATTTAACGGCAGAAACAATATATATAGGAAACTATTCGTCTCACCATACACAGATCATTAGGCGTCCGTCTATCTACACCTAGAAATTTTTTTAACGCGAAAAGATGCACCAGATTCACAATGGATTGCAGCGTTATCTAATCCCCATAATTCCGATCCGTACTGTGCAATTGGCTGCACTTGACTATCGAACAGCTTGCAGAACACATGAAAGGACGTATTGTTGAAAACATGTAACTTTTTCATAATACAAAACGAGACATTTTTGCCTTGCTAGCAAGATCCTTGCAAGCACTAACAAAACTCAGACGAGTAGAGAAAAGTATACCCAAATATCTATAGGCATTCACAACAGCATGGAGCATTATTATATACCCATCGTCCTCTTGCACTCAAATAACCACCCTTACGAAACACAATAATGTTACTTTAGATAAATTAACTTTCAGCTGGAGAGATGCAGCTGAACTGTGTAAGCTATTCAGTTGTGTCTGTAAACCAATGATTGTCTCTGATATCAAAATCACGTCATCAGCCAGTAACAGAATAAACAATTCGAGTGCATCAGAAGTCAACAACCCCCCGTGTCTCCCGTTATTAATTACCTCAATTGCTAGCTCGTTGATGAACAGTTTAAAATAAAAACTGGACTACAGGCATCGCCCTGTTTAACCCCGCTGAACAATTGATATAATCTGTGAATTTAGCTCCGCAACGAACTTTAGCTTTCACCTCATTGTACATACTTCTAATACATCTGTAAAGTTTACCCTTAATACCGTTTTTACTCATAATTGGCCAAAGGAGATTTCTATTAATGGAATCGAAAGCTTTTTCAAATCAATGAAAGCTACATATAATTTTCGATTAAAAGAGAACTGTTTTTTGAACTAAAGCCAACAAGGTGAACATGTGGTCAACAGTCGAATAACCCTTTTTAAACCCAGCTTGATAATCACCCGTAATATTTTTATCCTCAATCCATTCTTGCAGTCTGTTATTAATTATCATCCAATGAATGAGACATGGAGAGAAGCAGAGACAGAGAATGAAACATGGAGAGAAGCAGAGACAGAGAATGAAACATGCAGAGAAGCAGAGACAGAGAATGAAACATGCAGAGAAGCAGAGACAGAGAATGAAACATGGAGAGAAGCAGAGATAGACAATGAGACATGGAGAGAAGCAGAGATAGACAATGAGACATGGAGAGAAGCAGAGATAGAGAATGAGACATGGAGAGAAGCAGAGGTAGACAATGAGACATGGAGAGAAGCAGAGATAGACAATGAGACATGGAGAGAAGCAGAGATAGACAATGAGACATGGAGAGAAGCAGAGGTAGACAATGAGACAGCAGAGATAGACAATGAGACATAGAGAGAAGCAGAGATAGACAATGAGACATGGAGAGAAGCAGACATAGAGAATGAAACATGGAGAGAAGCAGAGATGGAGCGGAAAAAAGAGATAACTACAGAGACAGTGTTGCAGGCAGATAGAGACAGAGAACCAGAGACAAAGAGAGAAAGCGAGAGAGAGAAAGAGATATAGACAGACAGAGACAGAGACAGACAGACGGACAGAGACAGACACAGACAGGCAGACAAACAGACAGACAGACAGACAGACAGACAGACAGACAGACAGACAGAGAGA
>CM031604.1:99236737-99257832 GCA_018398815.1 Conus ventricosus
ACACACAACGCACACGCACGCACACGCACACACACACACACCACACACACCACACCACACACACACACACACACACACACACACACACACAGACACATACCACACCGCGCGCGCGCGCGCATGCACGCATGCGTGCAAACACACAATCATACATACATACATACATACATACATACATCACATACATACATACATACATACATTACATACACACATACATGCAGACGTTTATTCATATATACATACACAGTTATATATGTATGTACATGCATGCACACTTACATATGTATGTATATGCATGCACACTCCAACAAACAGATGGAAGAACGTGTACATACTTACAACCATATTTCTTGTTGCACATGCTCCCTTGTTTTGTCGTTTTTCGTCGCTCTTCTTCTTGGTCGTCTGGTTCTTGGTGTTCTGTTTCACTTCTTGCTGGTCTTGTTCTTGGTGTTCTGTTTCACTTCTTGCTGGTCTTGTTCTTGGTGTTCTGTTTCACTTCTCGCTGGTCTTGTTCTTGGTGTTCGTTTTCACTTCTTGCTCATCTTGTTCTTGGTGTTCTGCTTGCTTCGCTTCGTGCTCGTCTTGCTCTTGGTGTTCTGTTTCACTTTTTGCTGGTCTTGTTCATGGTGTTCTGTTTCACTTCTTGCTGGTCTTGTTCTTGGTGTTCTGTTTCACTTCTTGCTGGTCTTGTTCTTGGTTTTCTGTTTCACTTCTTGCTCGTCTTGTTCTTGGTGTTCTGTTTGTTTCACTTCTTGCTCATCTTGTTCTTGGTGTTCTGTTTCACTTCTTGCTGGTCTTGTTCTTGGTGTTCTGTTTCACTTCTTGCTGGTCTTGTTCTTGGTGTTCTGCTTGTTTCACTCGTGCTCGTCTTGTCTTGGTGTTCTCCTTGTTTCACTTCTTGCTGGTCTTATTTTTGGTGTTCTGTTTCACTTCTTGCTGGTCTTGTTCTTGGTGTTCTGTTCATTTCTTGCTGGTCTTGGTCTTGGTGTTCCGTTTCACTTCTTGTTCGTCTTGTTCTTGGTGTTCTGCCTGTTTCACTTCTTGCTCATCTTGTTCTTGGTGTTCTGCTTGTTTCACTTCGTGCTGGTCTTGTTCTTGGTGTTCTGTTTCATTTCTTGCTCTTCTTGTTTTGGGTGTTCTGTTTCACTTCGTGCTGGTCTTGTTCGTGGTGTTCTGCGTGTTTCACTTGCTTTCCTTTTAGATGTTTTGTTTGTTCTGGCTCCTGTTGTTGCCTTCTGGTTGTCGATGTTCTTGTTGCTCGTCTTCTGGTTGTTGATTTTCTTGATGCTTGTCTGTTCTTGTTATTCTTGCTCCTCTTGCTGTTCTTGTTGTAGTTCTTGTGATTGCTCTTGCTGTTCTTGTTGTTTGTTCGTGTGATTGGTCTTGCTGTTCTGTTTAGTGCTGGGTACCATTCCTCCCGGCTTCCATTTCAGTGACCAAGCAGACAGAGTAGCAGAAAGGGAAGCAAGAAATGTCTGAGACAGTGTTCTTGTGATTGCTCTTGCGAGTCTGTTTAGTGTCGTTGTTGCTGTTGCTGTTCCTTTTGTTGATCTCATCGTTGCTTGTGTTGTTGCTGTTGTTGTTCTTGTTTCTGTTGTTTGTGTTGTTACTCTTGTCGCCGTCCTTTTCCCCTGTCTTCTTGTTCTTGGGAAAGGAAGCCACAATGTATAATGTCCCATTACGGCGCTGGAGGTATGGAAAGGGGTTAGGGGTAGGTGGGGAGTGGATGGTGTGCAGGGGCAAGCAGGGCAGATGGAGAGAGGAATTGAAGATGTACATTCGAAGAGATGTCAGGTACAGTTACATAACATTACTGAACTGGCTTTGTAAAAATTATATCGCCAGTTTAACAAAAGAACGAACCAATAACAGATTTGAAAAAAAAAAAAAACATCGACATTGTTAGTGTCTCTAGGTGGAAACCATGGCTTCAGTCAAGAATGATCTGTTGCACAGTGACATCACTATAACATGCCAAAATGTTAGTCCGTTGTGAGTTACGTAATACACAGAAAGTTAGGTTTGAAATAGATCGCTCTATTAATGCAAACTCTAAAATAGCCCTTGGATGAGGCCTTCGAGATGCATTGAAACACCATATAAAAAGTTATTTTAAGTACATGATTCCTTTCTTTGTATAACAAATTTGAAATCTTACATTATCTCAGAAATTTCCTGCTCCCTCTCTACTGCTGTATCTGCCAGGTCATTGAAATGTCTTGCTCCCCTCTCTACTGCTCTATCTACCAGGTCATTGAAATGTCTTACTCCCCTCTCTACTGCTGTATCTGCCAGGTCATTGAAATGTCTTACTCCCCTCTCTACTGCTCTATCTGCCAGGTCATTGAAATGTCTTACTCCCCTCTCTACTGCTCTATCTGCAAGGTCATTGAAATGTCTTGCTCCCCTCTCTACTGCTCTATCTGCCAGGTCATTGAAATGTCTTGCTCCCCTCTCTACTGCTCTATCTGCCAGGTCATTGAAATGTCTTGCTCCCCTCTCTACTGCTCTATCTGCCAGGTCATTGAAATGTCTTGCTCCCCTCTCTACTGCTGTATCTGCCAGGTCATTGAAATGTCTTGCTCCCCTCTCTACTGCTGTATCTGCCTGGTCATTGAAATGTCCTGCTCCCCTCTCTACTGCTCTATCTACCAGGTCACTGAAATGAAACCCAAGGTGGGACGGTGGCCAACAAATTGTTTCTCTTTTTGTTCTCATTTTTTTGTCTAGTTGCTACCATTGTTGTTGCTGCCGCTGTTGTTGTTGTTGTTGTTATTGTTGCTACCGTTGTTTTTCTTCTTCTTTTCGCTCCTGTTATGGTGCTTGTTGTTGCTGTTGCTGTCGTTGTTTCTGTCAATGTTGTTTTTGTTCTTGTTCCTCGTGGGTTTTTTTTCCCTAGTTGTTTCTGTTTTGTTCCTGTTGTTTCCGCCCTCCATCCATCTTGACTGCTGTTTAACACAATCCAGCCCCTCCCTCCCCCCTTCTCTCCCCACCTGCCTTTGACCCTCCTCCACCTCCCCTCTCCTGCCTTGTCTTTTTTGTTTTGTGGCAAACTTAAAAGAAAAGTTACTAGACAATGAAAACAAAGAACAATCACTTACCCCCTTAAATACTATGAGGAGACAAACCATTGTTCGTTCTTCGTTTCTGTTGTTTTCATTGTCTTCAATGTTGTTTGTTTTGCCTCAAAAGGACTAAAGAGGTAGGAACATGTGTTTCGTCTTGCAATTTGTTTGTCTCTTTCGTTTGGTGGAATAGTTGTTTTTTTTTTCTTTTAAGTTTGTTTCAATTATTGTCTCCAGTCACCTCACTGTGAAACCAACATTAAAAAAAAAATTCTTCCTTTTCCTTTTTTGTAAATCATCAAAATCTAATTTGAAAATGATAATCTTAATTAATTACACCTTGTGTGACTGGGTATGAACCAGAATTCCTTCCTCCTTGTAGTTACTGTAATCGTCACTGTCCTCCTTGTAGTCACTGTTATCGTCACTGTCCTTCTTGTAGTTACTGTAATCGTCAATGTCCTCCTTGTAGTTACTGTAATCGTCACTGTCCTCCTTGTAGTCCCTGTTATCGTCACTGTCCTTCTTGTAGTTACTGTAATCGTCAATGTCCTCCTTGTACTCACTGTAATCGTCACTGTCCTTGTAGTTACTGTTATCATCACTGTCCTCCTTGTAGTCACTGTAATCGTCACTGTCATCCTCGTAGTTACTGTAATCGTCACTGTCCTTGTAGTCACTGTAATCGTCTCTGTCCTCCTTGTAGTCACTGTAATCGTCACTGTCCTCCTTGTAGTTCTTGTAATCATCACTGTCCTCCTTGTAGTTACTGTAATCGTCACTGTCCTTGTTACTGTAAGCATCACTGTCCTCCTTGTAGTTATTGCAATCATCACCGTCCTTGCAGTTACCATTATTGTCACGGTCCTCCTTGTAGTTACTGTAATCGTCACTGTCCTCCTTGTAGTTACTGTAATCGTCACAGTCGTCCTTGTAGTTACTGTAATCGTCACTGTCGTCCTTGTAGCTACTGTAATCGTCACCGTCCTCCTTGTAGTTACTGTAACCGTCACTGTCCTCCTCGTAGTTACTGTAATCGTCACTGTCGTCCTTGTAGTTACTGTAATCGTCACTGTCGTCCTTGTAGTTACTGTAATCGTCACAGTCGTCCTTGTAGTTACTGTAATCGTCACAGTCGTCCTTGTAGTTACTGTAATCGTCACTGTCGTCCTTGTAGTTACTGTAATCGTCACTGTCGTCCTTGTAGTTAATGTAATCCTCACTGTCGTCCTTGTAGTTACTGTAATCGCCACTGTCCTTGTTGTTACTGTAATCGTCACTGTCCTCCTTGTAGTTACTGTAATCATCACTGTCCTCCTTGTAGTTACTGTAATCATCACCGTCCTCCTTGTAGTTACTGTAATCATCACTGTCCTCCTTGTAGTTACTGTAGTCATCACCGTCCTCCTTGTAGTTACTGTAATCATCACTGTCCTCCTTGTAGTTACTATTATTGCCACTGTCCTCCTTTTAGTCACTGTAATCGTTACTGTCGGCCCTGTTCACAGCCATCCGTCCCAGATGAAAATTGCACTGTTTAGTTTCCTTCAGCTCGATTGCTCACCATATCTTGAACCAGCAGCTGAAGATTCTGTTTGTTCTTCTCAGATGCCCAGAACTTGTCAAGCTGTCGAGGGATGGGTGTGTCTGCGTTCATGTCAATATTGTCAATGGGCGTCACACCAGCTCGCCTCATGGGCTGTCCTTCTTTCACGGAAAGTTCAACGTATGAATCTAACAGCAGGTGAACGTAGTCCGACTCATGGCAGAGGCTTGTGGCTGATGTGATGACTGCAGTGACTACATCACCGAGGGTAGAGAATTCTGCTAGCGGCATCTGTCGCATCTTTGACATGAAGTCTACCACAACATGAGTGGGAAGAAGAGACATCTGATTCCATTGTGTGAGGTCCAGTTCAGATTCAATTTCACCAACAAGTGTTGACTTGTTGACGTGAGCGGGAAGATCACCATCAAACAGTGGAGTCACTGGCAGCAGATCGTGTGCAAGTATCTGCTTGATGTCCATGCCATGCTCCTTTGCAATGTCCATGGTTCTCTGTGCCTCCACAACGTCCTTGAAGGCCACGTCCAAACACGCCACATTCAACCAGTGCGTCGTCTAAGCCAGAACCTCGAAGCAGTTTGCCCTGGCACCCGAGCAGAATGCGAGTCCAGTGGAAGGGTCCCAAGCAGATGAGCAGATCCTTGAACTGTTCTGTCTCATTCAGGTAAACATCTGCCGCCACAGCAAACACGTCTTCATCGCACCAAACTGTTATTGATGCTTGGTTCAGCTGTCTGCAACAACTTTGAAAGTTTGTGAGGCTGCTGACCCTGTAAAGCATCTGACGAACTTTGGATAGACAGACAGCTTGTCAGAGCAAGATGAAGCTCTGGCAGAAATGTACCGTGTACATGTCTGGGCGGGTGTCAGACCAACAACAACTGCTGAAATATTCAACCAGCTCAGAGTGGAGAACTACAGCAGTGCTACAGCTGGAATTGACTCTCTCCAACCCACAAGCAGTGTCATCAGAGGCCACATCCACGAGAAGCCTTTCTGGTGCACAAAGCATGCCATCTGCTTGGGGCGGCCAGTCAACGTGAGGACTACCTAGAACCACTAGAACATGTGTGGGAGCAACATTTTGACACCCAGTTGCCAACTAAATGCATGAAGCCCTTGCCACCCACTTTGCTCACAATATGCAAGTGCGCAGGCAAGTGTGACACTCGACGGTGTGGGTGCTGTTCTACTGCAGTTTGCTGCGTCACATTCTGCCATGGAAAAGCAAATAATTCTCCATGTTCCAATCAGTGATGGAAAGAGACAATTGCAGTCACATTGAGCATGTTTGTTGCATACTTGAGAACTTTTTCTGTTTCTGTTGGGATGTGTCATTGACCACACAATACAGAAAAAAGTGAAAAAGCAGCAAAGACAGTTTTAGTTGAATAGGTAAAAACGGCGTTCACTTGTGAATTCAAGATCAGAATGACTTATATCTTTAATAGTGAATCATACAGTGAAAAATGCATGTCAGAATTAGTAGCATTATGTATAGGAGCACTGTTGTTACAGCTAGAATATCGCCAGGTTACGGTCAAGACCGTCAGTATAAGAAAATTACCTTGACCATGGCATTTGAAGGTCAAGATGACCCCCAAATGGACAAAATGATACCAGAAATGAACTCAGCACACCAAATCAGTTGGATTAGAAGTGTTACAAGTGTATATATTGTCAAAAACACAAAAGTTAGGATTTTCACGGCGGCGGGTGGCGGCCATATTTGAATCGGCCATTACGCAAAATGTACCAGGGTGGTGCCCGATCACCTCCGTGATTTTTCATGTCTAGGTGCCCCTTGACTCAAATCAAGTGAGAAATTCTCCTAACATCATAATGTACACGGGACCTATAGCCAGGTACAGGACTATACTTGCCTGGCCGATGAACCCAGGCTGTGACCTTCACCGCTGTGTAGCGATAAGCGGGAGGGTGGGAACAGCGCGTCTAATAGCTGCAGACAACGAGTACTGCATGATTCTTGTACTGATGTAGTCTCTTGTGTTTTTATGCTTTATTATGCGTCCACACTCCATAACTGGATATAATTAACTATGTGTGTGATTTGTGTGTTGCATTCTTCTTGGTGCCATTTGATACGAGTATAACTTTGGTACATCCCACGTTTATGTGTACCCTTAAGTTTTTTTTCGTGGGTGCTGAGTGCGTCAGTGAAGTGCCAGGCGGCTCTGTATAGTCTAGTGCCAGTGTGATTCATCGCAGCGTGAGAGCCGTGATGCTCAGACATACATCCACCAAGTGTTTATTCCCCCCCCCCCATCTCTCTCTCCCTCTCTCTCTCTCTCTTTCTCCCTCTCTCTTGCGCGCGTGTCCATGCGTGTGTGCATGCGTGTGTGTGTGTGTGTTGTCTTTGTTGTTGTTCTTAAGAGTAAGAGTGTGCAAGTGAGTACCCAAGCGTGCTTTCATGGTAGAGTAAGCTGTAATGCCTAGTGATTTCTCTCTCTCTCTCTCTCTCTCTCTCTCTCTCTCTCTCTCTCTCTCTCTCTCTCTCTCTCTCTCTCTCTCTCTCTCTCTCTCTCTCTCTCTCTCTCTCTCTCTGTGTGTGTGTGTTGTGTGTGTGTGTGTGGTGTGTGTGTGTGTGTGTGTGTGTGTGTGTGTGTGTGTGTGTGTTTGTATGCGTGCACGCGCGTGTTTGTGTGACCGACCCTGCATTGGCTAGTCTTGTTGCTTATGTGTAGGCCTACTTCATTCCAATCTTTTGTGCGTGCGTGCATGTTTGTAGTGCCAACAATGGTGGACGCGTTTGCACACAACTTCAGTGAACACAAAAGACGTGTAGATTTGTTGTGCCATGTGTGTGGCGATCGTGGGCTCAGAAAGGTAAAAGACAAAGGATTAAACGCTAGACTTTGTGTGAACTTCTCCAACGATTTGTTGCAGTATTTCAGTCTAGATATTTCTGGTGATGAAGAAGGCAAACAGTCCAAGTGTGTCTGCATAAAATGCTACCATAAACTGAAAAAAACGAGACACATGTCATCACATTCTCAATGCAATGTTATACTACAAAAGAAAATGCTGCTTGTGACATAGAGAGAATGTCAGAAATCTGGACAACTTTCGATCCAGATCAAGTAGGTGTGGCGTGGAAATACATTTCAATGTGTTGTGTGTGTGTGTGTGTGTGTGTGTGTGTGTGTGTGTGTGTGTGTGTGTGTGTGTGTGTGTGGTGTGTGTGTGTGTGTGATCCATCTGTTTATATACTGCTGTTCTTGGTGTGTGGGTTTCTGTCAATGTGTGTGGTGTGTGTGTGTGTGTGTGTGTGTGCGTGCGTGCGTGCGTGCGTGCGTGCGTGCGTGCGTGCGTGTGTGTGTGTGTGTGTGTGTGTGTGTGTGTGTGTGTGTGTGTGTGTGTGTGTGCACGCTCCTCTCTCTCTCTCTTCTCTCTCTCTCTCTCTCTCTCTCTCTCTCTCTCTCTCTCTCTCTCTCTCTCTCTCTCTCTCTCTCTCTCTCTCCACTTGTGAGTAGGCTCACCATGAAGATGAAAATGCGACAATATTTTGCATTGGTATGTGAGTATGTGACATCGGTTTCAAATGATTAGAACGGACGAAATTACAAGGTGAGGTAGAAGGCATTTCATTGTTTATAACTGACATCTGCATGTGTGGCATGCTAAAAAAACTGCTTTACTAAAAGCATGGTGTGGCTGTGATAGAATCAGTATCGGCATGCTTCACGAGCACGTAGAGCACACAGATGGACAAGCAAAACATGCCTAGGCCGTGGTAGGGAAGCCGCCGCCATGTTCCCAGTGAAGCTGACCAGTGCTGACAGTGAATGTTTATTTGGGCCCACTACCAGCTGTCAGATTGGCGTACCGCGAATAATTTTCTGTCAGTTGTAAAGGACAGATATGCATGTCCAATATGTCTGAGTTTGAGCGTGATTGATAAGGTAACGCATGCTCTCCACTGAGTTGAACTTTCATTTCCATTGTGTGTGTTTGTTAGTCTGTTTCAATCGTTTTGTGTTGGCAAATCTTTGTGCTGCTTGCCATCATTGCGTATGAAAGAAGATCCATTCATGTTTGGTATTGTTCTGTCAGTCAAAGACCCCACAATCCAGTGACATCAATCGACCACAGTTCGTTGCATTCTGGCATAAAGAAATTAATGAAGAAACACAGCACCCTATTTCCAACACGCTATCAGCCAGACAGCTAGTATCACATTATGCGTAGTAGGGATGAAAGCTCGTGGGAGGTTAGCGCGAGGAAGCTGGCAGCTGTAGGCTATAGTGCGCTGTTTAATAAAACTGCATCTATCTCCATCCCATTCCCCCGGGCCTTTCCTCTGCAACCATAGGTGGTCAGTAGTTATTGCCCTTGTCTCCAACTAAGTACATGTATTCCTCTGCGGACAAGTGTTTTTCTCCTCCTGTACCTTCTCTCTCCTTGCAGTAACAGTAATCGTCACTGTCCTCCTTGCAGTAACAGTAATCGTCACTGTCCTCCTTGCAGTAACAGTAATCGTCACTGTCCTCCTTGCAGAAACAGTAATCGTCACTGTCCTCCTTGCAGAAACAGTAATCGTCACTGTCCTCCTTGCAGAACAGTAATCGTCACTGTCCTCCTTG
Source organism: Conus ventricosus (assembly GCA_018398815.1). Classification (NCBI taxonomy): domain Eukaryota; kingdom Metazoa; phylum Mollusca; class Gastropoda; order Neogastropoda; family Conidae; genus Conus; species Conus ventricosus. Next base: position 99,245,980 of record CM031604.1, read on the forward strand.
TAGTTCCCGTAATCATCACTGTCCTCCTTGTTGTTACTGTAATCATCACTGTCCTCCTTGTTGTTACTGTAATTGTCACTGTCCTCCTTGTAGTTACTGTAATCATAAACTGTCCTCCTTGTTGTTACTGTAATTGTCACTGTACTCCTTGTAGTTACTGTAATCGTCACTGTCCTCCTAGTGACTGTAATCGTCACTGTCCCCTTGTAGTTACTGTAATCGTCACTGTCCTCCTAGTGACTGTAATCGTCACTGTCCTCCTTGTAGTTACTGTAATCGTCTCTGTCCTACTTGTAGTTACTGTAATCGTCACTGTCCTCCTTGTAGTTACTGTAATTGTCACTGTCCTCCTTGTAGTTACTGTAATTGTCACTGTCGTCCTTGTAGTTACTGTAATCGTCACTGTCCTCCTAGTGACTGTAATCGTCACTGTCCTTGTAGTTACTGTAATCGTCACTGTCCTTGTAGTTACTGTAATCATCTCTGTCCTCCTTGTAGTTACTGTAATCGTCACTGTCCTCCTTGTAGTTTCTGTGATCATCACTGTCCTCCTTGTAGTTTCTGTAATCATCACTGTCCTCCTTGTTAATACTGTAATCATCACTGTTGTTCTTGTAGTTACTGTAATCATCACTGTCGTCCTTGTAGTTTCTGTAATCGTCACTGTCGTCCTTGTAGTTACTGTAATCGTCACTGTCCTCCTTCTTGTTACTGTAATCGTCACTGTCCTTGTAGTTACTGTAGTCGTCATTGTCCTCCTTGTAGCTTCTGTAATCGTCACTGTCCATGTAGTTACTGTAATCGTCACTGTCCCCTTGTAGTTACTGTAATCGTCACTGTCGTCCTTGTAGTTACTGTAATCGTTACTGTCCTCCTTGTAGTTACGTAATCGTCACTGTCGTCCTTGTTTTTTACTGTAATCGTCACTGTCCGCCTTGTAGTTACTGTAATCGTCACTGTCCTCCTTGTAGTTACTGTAATCGTCACTGTCCTCCTTGTAGTTACTGTAATCGTCCGCTGTCCTCCTTGTAGTTTCTGTTATCGTCACTGTCGTCCTTGTAGTTACTGTAATCGTCCGCTGTCCTCCTTGTTGTTACTGTAATCGTCACTATCCTCCTTGTAGTTTCTATAATCGTCACTTTCCTCCTTTGTTACTGTAATCGTCACTGTCGTCCTTGTTGTTACTGTAAATCGTCGCTGTCCTCCTCGTAGTCACTGTAATCGTCACTGTTGTTCTTGTAGTTACTGTAATCATCACTGTCGTTCTTGTAGTTTCTGTAATCGTCACTGTCGTCATTGTAGTCACTGTAATCGTCACTGTCCTCCTGTAGTTACTGTAATCGTCACGGGTCCTTGTACTTACTGTAATCGTCACTGTCGTCCTTGTAGTTACTATAATCGTCACTGTCCTTTTATTTTACTGTAATCGTCACTGTCCACTGTAGTTACTGTAATCGTCACTGTCTTTGTAGTTACTGTAATCGTCACTGTCCTCCTGTAGTTGCTGTAATCGTCACTGTCGTTCTTGTAGTTACTGTAATCATCACTGTCCTTCTTTAGTTACTCTAATCGTCACTGTCCTCCGTGGAGTTTCTGCAATCATCACTGTCCTCCTTCTAGTTACTCTAATCGTCATTGTCATCCTTGGAATTACTGTAGTCATCACTGTCCTTGCTACTGTAATCATCACTGTCCTCCTTGTAGTTACTGTAATCATCACTGTCCTTGTAGTTACTGTAATCGTCACTGTCCTTGCTACTGTAATCATTACTGTCCTCCTTGTAGTTACTGTAATCATCACTGTCCTTGCTATTGTAATCGTCACTGTCCCCCTTTGTAGTTACTGTAATCGTCACTGTCCTCCTTGTAGTTACTGTAATTGTCACTATCCATGTAGTTACTGTAATCGTCACTGTCCTCCTTGTATTTACTGTAATCGTTAATGTCCTCATTGTAGTTACTGTTATCATCACTGTCCTCATTGTAGCTGCTGTAATCGTCACTATCGTCCCTGTATATGTAGTCGTGACTGTCCTCCTTGAAGTTACTGTAATCGTCACTGTCCTCTTCGTAGTTACTGTGATTGTCACTGTCCTCCTGTAGTTACTGTAATCGTCACTGTCCTCATTGTAGTTACTGTAATCGTCACTGTCCTCCTTGTAGTTACTGTAATCATCACTGTGGTACCTGTAACTCATCTATGCCTTCTTTCTCCTTGTAGTTACTGTAATCGACACTGTCGTCCTTGTTGTTACTGTAATTGTCCTGTCCTCCTTGTAGTTACTGTAATCGTCACTGTCCTCCTTGAAATTACTGTAATCGTCACTGTCCTCCTTGTAGTTACTGTAATCGTCTTTACTGTAATCGTCACTGTCCTCCTTGTAGTTACTGTAATCGTCCACTGTCCTCCTTGTAGCTACTGTAATCGTCACTGTCCTTGTAGTTACTGTAATCGTCACTGTCCTTGTAGTTACTGTAATCGTCACTGTCCTCCTTGTTGTTACTGTAATCATCACTGTCCTTGTAGTTACTGTAATCGTCACTGTCCTTGTTGTTACTGTAATCGTCGCTGTCCTCCTCGTAGTCACTGTAATCGTCACTGTCGTTCTTGTAGTTACTGTAATAGTCACTGTCGTTCTTGTAGTTTCTGTAATCGTCACAGTCGTCATTGTAGTCACTGTAATCGTCACTGTCCTCCTGTAGTTACTGTAATCGTCACTGTCCTTGTAGTTACTGTAATCGTCACTGTCGTCCTTGTAGTTACTGTAATCGTCACTGTCCTTGTAGTTACTGTAATCGTCACTGTCCTCCTGTAGTTACTGTAATCGTCACTGTCTTTGTAGTTACTGTAATCGTCACTGTCCTCCGTAGTTGCTGTAATCATCACTGTCGTTCTTGTAGTTACTGTAATCATCACTGGCCTTTTTGTAGTTACTCTAGTCGTCACTGTCCTCCGTGGAGTTTCTGCAATCATCACTGCCCTCCTTCTAGTTACTCTAATCGTCAATGTCATCCTTGGAATTACTGTTGTCATCACTGTCCTTGCTACCGTAATCATCACTGTCCTCCTTGTAGTTACTGTAATCATCACTGTCCTTGTAGTTACTGTAATCGTCAATTTCCTTGCTGCTGTACTCATTACTATCCTCCTTGTAGTTACTGTAATCGTCACTGTCCTTGCTACTCTAATCGCCCACTGTCCTCTTTGTAGTTACTGTAATTGTCACTGTCCTTGTAGTACTGTAATCGTCACTGTCCCTCTTTGTATTTACTGTAATCGTTACTGTCCTCATTGTTGTTACTGTAATCATCACTGTCCTCATTGTAGCTGCTGTAATCGTCACTATCGTCCCTGTAGATATGTAGTCGTGACTGTCCTCCTTGAAGTTACTGTAATCGTCACTGTCCTCTTCGTAGTTACTGTGATTGGGTCACTGTCCTCCTTCTAGTTAATGTAATCGTCCACTGTCCTCATTGTAGTTACTGTAATCGTCACTGTCCTCCTTGTATTTTACTGTAATCATCACTGTGGTACCTGTAAATCATCTATGCCTTCTTTCTCCTTGTAGTTGCTGTAATCGTCACTGTCGTCCTTGTTGTTACTGTAATTGTCCTGTCCTCCTTGTAGTTACTGTAATCGTCACTGTCCTCCTTGTAGTTACTGTAATCGTCACTGTCCTCCTTGTAGTTACTGTAATCGTCTTTACTGTAATCGTCACTGTCCTCCTTGTAGTTACTGTAATCGTCACTGTCCTCCTTGTAGCTACTGTAATCGTCACTGTCCTTGTAGTTACTGTAATCGTCACTGTCCTTGTAGTTACTGTAATCGTCACTGTCCTTGTAGTTACTGTAATCGTCACTGTACTTGTAGTTACTGTAATCGTCGCTGTCCTCCTCGTAGTCACTGTAATCGTCACTGTCGTTCTTGTAGTTACTGTAATAGTCACTGTCGTTCTTGTAGTTTGTGTAATCGTCACAGTCGTCATTGTAGTCACTGTAATCGTCACTGTCCTCCTGTAGTTACTGTAATCGTCACTGTCCTTGTACTTACTGTAATCGTCACTGTCCTCCTTGTATCACTGTAATCGTCCACTGTCCTCCTGTAGTTTACTGTAATCGTCACTGTCCTTGTACTTACTGTAATCGTCACTGTCGTCCTTGTAGTTACTGTAATCGTCACTGTCCTTGTAGTTACTGTAATCGTCACTGTCCTTGTAGTTACTGTAATCGTCAACTGTCCTCCTGTAGTTACTGTAATCGTCACTGTCTTGTAGTTACTGTAATCGTCACTGTCCTCCTGTAGTTGCTGTAATCGTCACTGTCGTTCTTGTAGTTACTGTAATCATCACTGTCCTTCTTGTATTTTACTCTAGTCGTCACTGTCCTCCGTGGAGTTTCTGCAATCATCACTGTCCTCCTTCTAGTTACTCTAATCGTCATTGTCATCCTTGGAATTACTGTAGTCATCACTGTCCTTGCTACTGTAATCATCACTGTCCTCCTTGTAGTTACTGTAATCATCACTGTCCTTGTAGTTACTGTAATCGTCACTGTCCTTGCTGCTGTAATCATTACTGTCCTCCTTGTAATTACTGTAATCGTCACTGTCCTTGCTACTGAAAATCGTCACTGTCCTCCTTGTAGTTACTGTAATCGTCACTGTCCTCCTTGTAGTTACTGTAATTGTCACTGTCCTTGTAGTTACTGTAATCGTCACTGTCCTCCTTGTATTTACCGTAATCGTTAACTGTCCTCATTGTAGTTACTGTAATCATCACTGGTCCCATTGTAGATGCTGTAATCGTCACTATCGTCCCTGTAGATATGGAGTCGTGACTGTCCTCCTTGAGGTTACTGTAATCGTCACTGTCCTCTTCGTAGTTACTGTGATTGTCACTGTCCTCCTTGTAGTTACTGTAATCGTCACTGTCCTCATTGTAGTTACTGTAATCGTCACTGTCCTCCTTGTAGTTACTGTAATCATCACTGTGGTCCCTGTAACTCATCTATGCCTTCTTTCTCCTTGTAGTTACTGTAATCGTCACTGTCGTCCTTGTTGTTACTGTAATTGTCCTGTCCTCCTTGTAGTTACTGTAATCGTCACTGTCCTCCTTGTATTTTACTGTAATCGTCACTGTCCTCTTGTAGTTACTGTAATCGTCTTTACTGTAATCGTCACTGTCCACCTTGTAGTTACTGTAATCGTCACTGTCCTCCTTGTAGTTACTGTAATCGTCACTGTCCTTGTAGTTACTGTAATCGTCACTGTCCTTGTAGTTACTGTAATCGCCCACTGTCCTCCTTGTTGTTAATGTAATCGCACTGTCCTTGTATTACTGTAATCGTCACTGTCCTTGTTGTTACTGTAATCGTCACTGTCCTCCTTGTAGTTACTGTAATCGTCACTGTCCTACTTGTTGTTACTGCAATCATCAGTGTCCGCCTTGTAGTTACTGTAATCATCACTGTCGTCCTTGTAATTACTGTAATCATCACTTCCTCCTTGTAGTTACTGAAATCGTCACTGTCCTCCTTGTTTTTACTATAATCGTCACTGTCCTCCTTTTAGTTACTGTAATCGTCCCTGTCCTACTTGTTGTTACTGTAATCGTCACTGTCCTCCTTGTACTTAATGTAATTGTCACTATCCTCCTTGTTGTTACTGTAATCGTCACTGTTCTCCTTGTAGTTACGTAATCGTCACTGTTCTCCTTGTAGTTACTGTAATCGTCACTGTCCTTGTAGTTACTGTAATCGTCACTGTCCTCCTTGTAGTTACTGTAATCGTCACTGTCCTCCTTGTTGTTACTGTAATCGTCACTGTCCTCCTTGTTGTTACTGTAATCGTCATGTCCTCCTTGTAGTTACTGTAATCGTCACTGTCCTCTTTGTAGTTATTGTTATTGTCACTGTCCTCCTTGTAGTTACTGTATGGTCAATGTCCTCCTTGCTGTTACTGTAATCGTCACTGTCCTCCTTGTAGTTACTGTAATCGTCACTGTCGTCCTTGTAGTTACTGTAATCGTCACGTGGTCCATGTATTACTGTAACCGTCACCGTCCCCCTGTATTACTGTAATCGTCACTGTTGTCCCTATTCTCCACCTGTACCTTCTTTCTTAAGCTGGCCACAATCAACAATGACACAGTAGACCCCGGGCACTGTGTCATGGTGTCCACTCAACACTGTCTGTAAAAACGACTTCCGTTGGGCTTTCTGTTCAACGATTTCTGCAACTGATTTTACCTTTTAACTTTTTACTTTTGATTGTGTTTCTGTTTAGCGACTTCTAATTAGTGTTTATTCAACAACTTCCAAAATGTGCTTTTTGATTGATTTCTTAACAGTGTTTCTGTTTAACGCGTGTAACAGTGTTTCTTTTTAATGTTTTCAGACGTATTATGTTTTGCAGCTTCCGACAGTGTTTATGTTTTACAATTTCTGATATTGGTTCTGTGTAACGCTATCTGGCGGTAATTTTGTGTTATGGTTTCTGAAAGTCTTCGTTTTCAATTACTCTTACAATGCTTTTTTGAAACAACTTTTGACAGTATTTCTGTTTCAAAACTTTGATTGCATTTCTGTTTAAGGCTATCTGGCTGTAATATTGTTTTATGGCTTTGGAAGTCTTTATGCTCAACAACTTCTAACAATGCCTTTGTTTGACGGTGTTTCTGTCTCGCAACTTCAAAAAGTACTTCCGTTTTAACGAGTCCTAAGAGTGCTTCTTTCAAACATTTTCTAAGACTGTTCTTTTTTCCGGAAGATGTCTGCAGTTTCTGTCCTGTTAGTTCTTACAAAATTTCTGTTTAATTTATCATGAGAGTGATTTTTGACCGTGTTTCTGTTTTAATTTTTCTGACAATGATTTCGTTTAATGACTTCTGACTTCTTTTTTGTGTGTGGTGATTTCTGATGTATGTTGGGTCACAATTTGTGACAGTGTGTCTTTTAAACGATTGCTGGAAGTGTTTCCCTATAATGCATTTGATCTGCTTGCAGAATGCTGGGACAGATGGTATGGTAAAGACTGCAATGAACAGTGCAGCACTAGATGTAAGGCTGGAACGTGTAACCACATCAACGGCAGCTGTGAGTGTCTGCGGGGATGGACAGGCCAGACGTGTGACGGTACGTGGGCCCCACTGGCTTTGTAGTCTTCTTATATTGCCATGAAATTTCTGTGGAAGCCATGCTGCTAACAAGTTAAAGTTGGAGCTGTGCTTCATCAATTTCCCTACTCTTCCATATGTCTGAGTGACGGATTTCATATCCTGTTACTGGCTACTGTCCTGTCTGTTAGTAGCTTGGATAGTTGTCTGTCTGTGTCTGTTTTCCCAAGTTGTATGCTCTTGCAAAAGGTCACTGTGAGAAGGGTGTCATGTAGCTGGGTGTATTTAGGTGTTTTATGTCTCTGTCAGTGGATGACAACACCAGCAAACAGGTTAACTTTGGACTGTATCTGATAAATAGTGAAATGTGTAGAAATTAAGAGATCTCTGTTCCGTGTATAAAACAAGAAATTTTTACTTGACACGTGCTGTCCACTCATAAGATTCACATTTTCAAATCTTTCACATCGGCATAAAATAACATCGCGACGTGAGTGTTAAAAACAAATAAAAGATGAAAAGATAAAATGGGTCACAACCCCCTCGTCTCCCCAAACCTTTCCCTTTAAACTTCCTTCCCTTCCTTCTTTCTACAACTCCTCATTTCCTCCTCCACCCAACCTCCAATAGACATTCCTTCTTTCATGGTGAACAGACAACTAAAATTGTAACATCACAATTATCTGTGACAGCGTGCAACATGGAAAAATGTCAGTTCGGTTTAATGGAGTCAAAACCCTAACAGGGCCTCAAACAACTAAATTCTAGCTTCTCAATAATCTCTGACAGCGTGTGACAAGGGGAAAAGTTAGTTTGGTTTGAATGGAGTCACAGCCCTAACAGGCCTCAGGACAACTACAATTCTAGCTTCTCAATCATCTATGGCAGGGTGGCGACAAGGAAAAAGGTCAGTTCTGGTTTTAATGGCGTCACAGCCCTAACAGGGCCTCAGTGGTTGGCTGGGCATAAACAACAGGACTTGGGTTTGGGTTCTCCCTTCACTGCAGCCCTAGAGTGGTCTGTTCTAAAGTCACGGACGGGTACCTGCACCATTACTTCTTGGAATATCCACCACTACACTAACTTAGACAGCAAAAACCTTTGTCCTTACCCCTGCAGAGTATCCTTTACTGAATATACAAACACCTGAAATTTTCTTGTTATATGCCGAGAGTACCCTTACAAAATTTGCTAAGAACGAAACTTATCTATAAAATCCGTGTAGTAACTTCTCCTAACTTATCATGACTGGTAACTTTATGGTTGTATTCCAAAGTTATCATAATTACCCACCAATCTCGCCGGAGCTGCGGCCGGGACCGACCGGGCGTGGCTGTGGACGGGTTGTCATATGATGAGCAGCGTGGGTGCACTGCACTGAGGCGGTACATAAGTTGGGATAGCAAAATATATATATATATATATATATATATATATATATATATAATATAAATATATATATAATATATAATATATATATATATTATAAATAATTTGTAAACAAATTTCTAAAATAAAGAGCTAAAATAAACCCAAGCTTTTTTTCGAGCCTCTTGCCTCTTGCTCCCTCTTCAGGATACCTTTTGGGGCACGCTGTCCGTTCTTTTATAGCGTGCGGGACCTGATTCCGTTTCTGCATGTGATTTAATCTCATTCGCCTGCACGTGTGGTCTGTGTTCTTGTTGGGGTCTGTTCAGGGGGAGTGTGCTAACAAAGATTTCCATTTGTGCCTGCAATTGTTTCCCTATTTCTACTTTGTATTCAGAGGGGGTTTACATAATATTAACCATTTTTCTGGGAGCATAAATTGCGTTTTTTAAGAAATATTGTTGTATGGTGTTGCTCTTTTTATGATTTTCCATGATATGCTGTAGTCTATTTTTTTTTATCTTTTGAGTCTCCAAAGTATTTACTCAACTTTTGTTTGTTTTTGTATTTTTTCTTTTTTGAATGACTATGGTTGCGTATCGGGTTTTTTGAAAGGGTTTTTCAGTAAACCCTATAAATGTTTCTTTTTTTCATTTTCTGATGTTACCATTGGCATAAGTTGTGGTTTTGAAGATTTTTCATAATTCTTTTTTCTTTTCTCGTTTTTCTCAAAAACCACAACTTAAAAATCACAATAGAAGCAAACAAAAAAGTAGTGAACTACCTAGACATAAAAATTATACCTCAATGACCATGGTGTACAAACCATACAAAAAAAAACAACGCCCATACCAATCTACGTAAATATCAAAAGCAACCACCCACATCTAAAACTAAAACAAAACCCAAGGTATAAACAAGAAATACCAACCTGTAATGCAATGAAAAGGGATTCGATAATTGCAGCAACAGAATACCAAGAGGCCCCTACAAAAAAGTGGTTATAATTACAAACTGCAATACAGCCCCAGACAATAACACAAACAGAAAAAAGAAAAACAGGAAAAGGAAGATCAAAAATGGACAACCCCCCCATACGATGGACAATAAAAACAAACGTAGAAAAGAATTCTTCAAAATCTTTGGGTACATCATTTCCAAAGAACACAAACTGTTCAAAATATTCAACAAAAACAAACCATCAAACATCATACTCAGTATGCCCAACCTTAAAAACATAAATTGACCATCTAACAAAATGAAAAGCAACACAACAAGAAGGGTGCCGAAGGACATATTGCAACTGCCCCTAAAAAAGAACAGTGCCCCCTAAGCAACAAATGTCTTCACAGCAATATTGTATACCAAGCTACGGTAACACAGAAAATGAAAAGAAACATATATAGGGATCACTGAAAACCCTTCAAAACCAGATACGCAAACCATAAAACATCATTCAAAAAAGAAAAATACAAAAACCAAAAAGATTGAGTAAATACATTTTGGGGACTCAAAGATAAAAAAAAATAGACTACAGCATACATGGAAAATCATAAAAAGAGCAACACCATACAACAATATTTCTGAAAAAAACAATTTATGCCCCAGAAAAATGGTTAATATTATGTAAAACCACACCTAGCAACTCTGAATACAAAAGTAGAAATAGTAAACAATGCAGGCACAAATGGAAATCTTTGTTAGCACACTCCACTGAACAGACCCCAACAAGAACCACAGACCACACGTGCAGCGAATGAGATTAAATCACACATGCAGAAAACGGAATCAGTCCCGCACGCTATAAAAGAACGACAGCGTGCCCCAAAAGGATATCCTGAAGAGAGCAAGAGGCACGAGGCTCGAAACAAGCTTGTTGATTTTAGCACTTCATTTTAGAAATATTCTTTAACAGATGTTGCTCCTAGACGGTTGAGGTCTTTTGGATTTTTAAAGGACATTTTTATACTGTTCGTGATATATATATATATAATATATATATATATATATATAGAGAGAGAGAGAGAGAGAGAGAGAGAGAGAGAGAGAGAGAGAGAGAGAGAGAGAGAGAGAGAGAGAGAGAGAGAGAGATCAATGTAGTTGCACAGCCTAAAACGATTCTAAGAGCGCTCAACCGCTTGGTTGAGCGCCGGCCAGCTTGAAACAAATTTGTAGAGTATTTTAATCTTCCTTTTTAATACTTATTTTAACTATATATATATATATATATATATATATATATATAATATATATATATATATATCACCAATCTCTAAAGCCTAGAGTCATTGGAGAATGAATTGAATCTACAATGCATCTCCATCCTCGTCTATTCCCCTGCCACTCTCTGGAAATCGCCTGAGGCCAGACCTGTCCAATCCTGGATGTTTGTTCAACCACCACTTTCTTCGTCTTTCTCTGTCCGCCCTCTCCTGTTCCCTGACACACTGCCTTGCCAAATAATGTTTGTTCAACCACCACTTTCTTCGTCTTTCTCTGTCCGCCCTCTCCTGTTCCCTGACACACTGCCTTCCCAAATATGGTTTGTTCACCACCACTTTCTCGTCTTTCTCTGTCCGCCCTCTCCTGTTCCCTGACACACTGTCTTCCAAATAATGTTTGTTCAACCACCACTTTCTTCGTCTTTCTCTGTCCGCCCTCTCCTGTTCCCTGACACACTGCCTCCCAAATAATGTTTGTTCACCACCACTTTCTTCATCTTTCTCTGTCCGCCCTCTCCTGCTTCCTGATGCACTGCCTTCCAAATAATGTTTGCAGGGTCATGTGATCGACAGATGTTGTCGTACCATGTCGGTTTCCGTGTCTTGACTGTTGTCAGCAGATCTCCAGAGGCCAATGGCTGCCTCTTTCTTCAGCCCACACAGTCGTGTAGGAATGCCCAGGATCTGCGGTAGAAGTCATGTTCATAATGTCTCTTCTTCTGCCCACATGTCTGTGTTGGAGATGCCCAGGATCTTGCGGTAGAAGTCATTTCAAATGCCTCTTCTGCACACACGGTCTGTGTAGATGCTCAGGTTCCTGCAGTAGAAGTCATTTCAAATACCTCTTCTTCTGCACACATGGTCTGTGTAAGAGATACTTAGGATCTAGTAGTAGAAGTCATTTCAAATGCATTTTCTTCCGTGCACATGGTCTGTGAGGTGATGCTTAGGATCTTCTGGTAGAAGTCATTTCAAATGCCTCTTCTTCTGCACACACAGTCTGTGTAGGAGATGCTAGGATCTTGTGGTATAAAATCATTTCAAATGCCTCAGGTGGACGTTTCAGACAGGAAAGACTGGCGTCATTTAGGAACTTGAGAGAGACGTTACTGTTGATCCAGATGGTCTTGAGCTCTGGTGCGGTTTATTTT
>CM031604.1:99258832-99321332 GCA_018398815.1 Conus ventricosus
GGATATTTGTAGTTTTTTGCGTCTTAGTTTCCAGATATTTGCTCAGTTCGTTTGGTTTTATATTTATTATAATGACTGTGGTTTGATATCTGTTTGAAGTGGTTTTCAGTGATCCTATGTATGTTTCTTTTTCATTTTCTGATGTCACAGTGGCTTGGTATACAATGTTGTTGTGAAGGCATTTATTGCTCAGGGGCACTGCTTTTTTGATGCAATTGCAAGATTTCCTTTCTTCTCCCTTCTTTGCTGTGTTGGTTTTCATTTTATTAGATGCGTCAATTAAATTTTTGAGGTTGGGCATGCATGAATACGATAGTTTGACGGTGTTTTTGTTGAATATTTTATATAGTTTGTGTTCTTTTGGGAACGAGGTTGTTAAAATTTTAAAGAATTCTTTTCCTATGTTTGTTTTGAGTTTTCCGTCGTATGGTGGGTTGTACCATGTGATTTTTCTTTTCCTGTTTTTCTTATTTCTATTTGTGTTATTGTCTGGATTGTATTGTAGTTTGTAGTTGTATCCACTTTTTTTGCAGTGCTTGATATTCTACTGCTGCATTGTTGAATACTCTTTCATTGCATGACAGGTTTGATAGTCTCTGATTTATGCCATTGGGTATGGCTTTTAATACATATGGTGGGTGGTTGCTTTTGATGTTTACATAGATAGGTGTGTCAGTGGGCTTCTTGTATGGTTTATATATGCAATTGATGAGATCAAGTGTTATGTCTAGGTAGTTTACTACCTTTTTGTTTGCTTCTATGGTGATTTTTAAGTTGTGGTTTTGGAAGATTTTACATAATTCTTTTTTCTTATTTTCAATGGTTCTTGGGCTGTTGGTTAGTGCAGCAAGGCCGTCGTCTCTGTATAATCCAACTTGTTTTCCGAGTTGTTTCTTGATGTTGGATAGCATAAATAGTCCGACCAGTTCGCATGTTTCTGCACCGTCATATGATCCCATGGTTATATATATATCTTACAAAGCAAGCAATGCAACATTATCTAGACTGGGAAAGCAGTCTGGTCAGGCTTTCTGTAAGTTGTTTCATTCACAGGCCCAGCACACTGTACAATGTGGTGCTGACGTGAGGGGACTTGATCATTCGGCATTACACTGAAACTACCCATCATTTGGCCCTGAATAATTCTTTGGTATGGCATTACAAACGCCAAATGATCTAATATACAGTGACACAAATAGGTTTTCGTTTCAATTGGATGGACTTGGCTATTGGCTGAAACTTACACAAAACAAGAGTCAAGACTACCCCCTTTTCTTCCCCCCAAACAACAACAACAACAAAATATCTGACATCCCTAAAAGTGAAACTGCATGAACTCGTGTTGGGAGAATAAATGGTGCAATCAGGGTGTAGGGGACACAACTCTTTGTGAAACGCTTGCTTCGCCCCAGATAACAGACTGCAGGTGGTGAGAGTAGAACACTCATGTTAAGGACAGTGCCCGATTTGACTGCTCATGTTAAGGACAGTGCCCGATTTGACTGCTCGTGTTAAGATAAGTGCCCGATTTGACTGCTCATGTTAAGGACATTGTCTGATTTAACTGCTCATGTTAAGGCCAGTGCCTGATTTAACTGCTCATGTTAAGGCCAGTGCCTGATTTAACTGCTCATGTTAAGGCCAGTGCCTGATTTAACTGCTCATGTTAAGGCCAGTGCCTGATTTAACTGCTCATGTTAAGGACAGTGCCTGATTTAACTGCTCATGTTAAGGCCAGTGCCTGATTTAACTGCTCATGTTAAGGACAGTGCATGTTTTAACCCCTCATGTTAAGGCCAGGGGGCCCCAAGAACTCCCTCATTTTTTAAAGGGAACGCGCGGAATTGACTGCTTTTTTTTCCCCCCAACTCCCTACCCCCCAAAATCCCCCCCCAAATTGTTTTCCCTTTAAAACTTTTGATTTGTTCCCCCTTTTATCTGCAAAATTGAATACAGATTTTTTCCTTCCCCACCCCCCCCCCCCTCCTCCTTGCCCCCCCCCCTTTTCCCCCCCCTCTCCATACTACCCCAACTTTTTCAAATTTTTTCAGCTGATCTTTTTTGAAACCACTGTCCCCAAACCTTCACCTTTACCTGCCCCTTCCCTCTCTCTCTTTTCCCCCCTTTTCCCCTCTCTCCCCTCTCTCTCTCTCTCTCTCCCCTTGAATTGGCTCAAAAAATGCATTCTCCTTTTAGTTTCTTTTTGGGGATTGGTTTGGAAGGGGAAGTATTGTTTTGATCTCTTCTTCTTGTCCCGTTTTTTGTTAAAAAACGGGGCTTTCGCCGAAATATCCAGAATTTTTTGGGGTTTGTCCTTTTTTAAAAAAAATTTAACGTCACTTTACACTTGTTGTGTGTTTTGTTTTTTTGTAGCCATACAAAAGGGACATCCCCCCGATTTGACGCTCAAGGAAAAGGGGCCCTTTGCGGGGATATTAATCTCATGCTAAGGACAGTGCCTGATTTGACTTGCTTCGAAAATTTTTAAATTCCCCCCATTTGCTGGGACACTTTCATTAATGAGCGTGATACCCGGGTTATTTTATAAAAAGATTCGTTCTGGTATCTGAGATAAATTTCCCCCCATCGTCATTTTTAAACCAACAGCATTATAAAACATTACGTAAACATGGTCAAAAGCTTTTAAATTTACGTAAAGATGGTCAACCCTGTTCTTTCTTTAAACATGGTAAATAGCTTTTTTCATTACTTTAAACATGGTCATAGCGTTCATAATTAAAAAGGGCTGGGCTTTTTCCTTTACTTTAAAAACCGGGTCATAGCTTTTTAATTACGTAATTATGGTCATGGCTAATAATTCCGAAAAACCAGGTCATAGGGGTTCATTACGTAAAAAAGGCAAGTTTGTTCTTTTACGAAAAACATGGTTTGGGCCCTGCTCATTTTTAAAAAAGGCTTAGCTGTTCATTCTTTGAACATGGCCCAATAGCGGGTTCTTTACTTTAACCCTTTTTTCATTACTAAACGGGTAAAGCTGTTCTTATGTAAAATTTGGTTTCTCGGCTTTCATTACGTAAACAGGGCCCTTACCCGGTTAAATTACGTGAAAAAGGGCCCAGGCTGATAATTACTTTAAACATGGCCCATAGCTATTCATTACGTAAACATGGCCCATAGTTTTTCTTTTACGAAAACCCGGGTTTCCGGCTGCTCATTTGAAAAAAAGGCCCTCAGCTTTTTCAATACGAAAAACATGGTCTCGGCTGCTCATTATGTAAAAAGGGGTCTCGGCTGTTCATTACTTAAACATGGCCCTCGGCTGTTCATTATGAAAAAATTTGGTCTGGGCCCTGTTCATTACGTAAAATGGCCATAGGGTTTTTAAAATTACGTAAAGATG
This sequence comes from Conus ventricosus, assembly GCA_018398815.1. NCBI lineage: Eukaryota > Metazoa > Mollusca > Gastropoda > Neogastropoda > Conidae > Conus > Conus ventricosus. The sequence goes on from CM031604.1 coordinate 99,262,194, forward strand.
GTCAGGCTGAAAATTTAACTTAAAACATGGTCATAGCTTTCTTTTAGGGTAACATTGTCATACCTGTTTCTTTTACGTAAACTGGTCTGGGGTGCTCAAAAATGTAAAAATGGCCTTCGCTGTTCTTTTCTAAAAAAGGTAAATTAGCGTTATTCCCATAAACATTCATACTGTTTATTATTAAGCATGTTCATAGCTTTCATTCCCAAAACCAGGTCCCCGCTGTTAAAATTTAAACATGGCCTGGGCTTTTCCCATTATTAAATATTGTCATAGCTGTTCATTATGTAAGCATGATTATAGCTGCTCTTTATGAAAACATTTCTCAGCTTTTTCATTATTAAGCATGGTTTTTCCCCTGTTCATGACGAAAACAGGGCTCTTTTGTTCATTACTAAAGAGGGTCAAAAGTGTTCTTTAAGTAACGTTGCCCATAGCTGTTCTTATTTTAAACAGGGTTTTAGCTATTCATAAGAAAACCCTAAATTTGCATTTCAAAAGTAAGCAGGGTTTTAAAAGTGTTCTTTAAATGAAACATTGCCCTTTGCTTTTTCATTACGTTCCCGGGTCTTAGCTATTCATTAGATAAACATGATCATTGCATTTCCCAAAGTAAGCATGGTCATGCTTTCATTATGTAAGCTTTGCAAGTTTTTCTTTACGAAAACCCGGGTCTTAGCTATTCATAGAAAAACATGATCATTGAAGTTCATATCGTATGCATGGTCTTAGATGTTCATAACTTTAAGCATTTTCAAGCTTTTCCCATTAGGGTCAAGGACCTTTGGGAAAGAATTAATCCCTATGGAGAAAATAAAGCAGCACCCTTTTGTTAATTTGATTTCTTTTTGCTTATGCCACTTAACCGTGAAGAAAATCAGTTTGCGTTTATTTCCCTAGCGCATTCAATATTCGCGTAGATTGCCATCACTCTTTTGCCATTTTTCCTCTGTTGTTTTCATCAGTACCCTTTTTCTGATTGTAAAAATTTCCCTGTACCTGTATCTTTTGTTTAGGGCCCCTCCCCCCCCCCTTAAAAAAGGGCCAATGGCTTTTCATGAATCCTTTTCCCCTTCCCTTCTCCCCTGGGCCCTGTTTCTGTCTGTCTGTCTGACTTTTCTCTCTCTCTCTCTCTCTGTTCTTTCTCTCTCTCTCTGTCTCTCGCGCCCCGCGCAAATCCCTAAAAATTGGGGGGGGGGGAAATTTCTTGCACGCTTTTTTTACTCTCCCTTCCACACAGGGTTCTGTTTCTCTCTGTCCTCCCCTTCCTTTCTCTTCCGTTTTGCCCTCTCTCTGTTCTCTCTCATTCTCTCTCTCTCTCTCTCTCCTCCCCTCTCTCTCTCTCTCTCTCCCCCTTTTCTCTCTCTTCTCTCTCCTTTCCCACTCTTTTTCCCCCTCCTTTTCCCCCCCCCCCTCTCTCCTTCTCTCAGAGTCTGTTCTTTATTCCTGTTAGCTACAGTTTTCATCTTTCGCCCGTCTTTTAAGGGGAAAAAAACTTTTGAACACAAAAAATTACCGTGCAAAATGCATAATAGGAGTGGGGTGCGCAGGCTGCGTACACTTTACACACACACTTATCCCCCGGGAACCCACAAACACTTTCTCTCTCCCCTCCTCTCTCTTCTCCTCTCCTCTCTCTCTCTCTCCCCTCTCTCTCTCCCTCTCTGTGCAGGGCCACAACACACACACACACACACACCCCACACACACAAAACAAAACACACACACACACACACACAAACCACACACACACACACACACACACACATGCACGTGACGGGCAGCTGAAAAAGAGGGAAACCCGGAAAAAGGGAAGAGAGAGAGAGGAGAGGGGGGGAAGGGGGAGAGAAAAAGAAGAGAGAGAGAGGAGAGAGAGGGGGCTTGGGGGAAAATAAACCCGCCCACACACACACACCCACAAAACACACACCCCCACACACACCCACACCCACACACACACCCCCACACACACCCCACACAACACACACACAGGCTCTCCTTAAACTTGCCTGTTGTGCGACGCCCAAAAACCACCCTTTAAAAACAGGTCCAAAACCTCCAAAACCGCCCCCCGGCGACAGCCCTAAACTGAATTAAAACCCCAAATCCTTTGAAACTATGATCCTCAGGACAGACTAAAACCCATCACATGCGCTCGCTGTATCAGCAATCCTAAACCCTATGCAGAATTCATAAATTTAAAACCAGTTTCACCATCATTTTTCAAAATTTTAACCTAACGGAATTTTAATTTGGGCAACACCCATACACACAGCCGCCGCCCCGCACGCAGGGCACATACAAAAACCTTACACACAAAACACTCAAATGCGCGCGCGTGCCCTCGCCCCCACTCTACCCACTCAATCCAGTCACTTCTCCCCCTTTCCCTCTCCCCCCCCCCCTCCCTCCCCCCTCTCTCCTGTGCCCTGTCTCTTTTTTGTCTAGCGTCTGTCTGCCTTTCTGTCTCTCGTCCCCCGTCATCGTCTGTGTGTGCCTTTTCCTCCTCTCTCTGGGTTTCCTTTCCCCTCGCCGAGGGGAAAAAGGGGGGTTTAAATGCCCTGTAACAAATTTGCGTGTGTCCTGTCCCAGTGTTTTAGCCCTGGGCCAGCGTGAAAGGGGTTAATCAGGGCCTCGCCATCTGTTGTGCTCTTCAGCCCCCCTTTCTTCTCTCACGTTTTTCGTCCCCCCAGGACTCCCCAAAACAAGTCCCTTTACTTTGTTTTTCCTTTTTAAAAGGGGGGCCCAGGATGTGTGGAGCTTGGGACTTTGTTTTGTTGGCATTAACTTGGCCGCGCCCCCCTTTCCTATCCCATACCCCCCTATCCCCCCCAATTCCCCCCCCTCCCCGTTTTTTTCCCTGGTTTCCATTACCTAACCCCTATCTATCCTCTTAGCCCCCAAGTGTCCGGGTTCAGCGACGGGCATGGCGTTTTTTGGGCACCATGTAGTTTAAACCCATCTTGCCCATAGTCCCCCGGTGATATTCTCCCCCATCCCCTCCCTACTCCCCACATCCCCCCCCCCCCCCCCTAAATCTCCCCCATCCCCCCCCCCCCCCCAAAATCACTCCTTCTTTTCACCCTACCCATGCCCCAAGCCATGCGGGGGCACGAATAACAGTGACGCGCTTTTTGTGACTGGGTTCCCCAGATTGACTTTAAAAAAAGCCCCCAAAGAAAAACCCCATTTAAAATTCCAAAACACCTCTTCCCCAACCCCCAAGACAAATTTTTTAAAAAACGTTATGTCGGTGACTTTAAAACAACAGACCAGAATTCACCTTACAAGGGCCCCCCGACTACCCCCAAACCTAATCGGCCTTTTGGGCCTCAGCGAAAATTCCCGTTTTTTTCCTTTATCCCCACCGGGCCTTTCCCCAGTGATGATTTAAACCGGCCCAAAGGTGCAAGTCAACTGTCCCCACCCAAAAAACTCACACCACCCACTGTTTTTTAAAACACGACAGGTACGGGTTCTTGAACGGGGAAACCTGTCCCAAGGGAAATGGCGGGCGGTATGAGTTCGAATCACAAATCCGGTATTCAAAACAATTTTCTCATTGACCCCCCAAAGGGTTTCCCCAAAATCCAGCCTCAAAAAAGGCTGTATGCGACAACCTGTCTGACCTTCCCCTTCCCCCCCCAAGACGCTCTCTTCGGTGCCCCTCCTTGCACAGGACATCCCCCCCCCCCCCATGGCCCTCCTCACTCCCCAGGGGGGGGCATTTGCTGCCCACCCCCAACCCCCATCCCCAGCCGGGCTTTGATACCCCCCTCCGCCCCAATCCACTTTCCTCGCCAAAAGCCTGCCCCTAGGGCCCGGGCCAAAAGTCCCCCCGAGGGAAACATGCCACAAGTTCCCCCCAGCACTCACCACAAATACTCCACAAATTTAAAAAACCCCAAGCAAAACGAAGCTCTTCTCGGGTTCCAAAACATGAGCATGCAAACCCCCAAAACCCAAAAACCAAAACCAACCAACCTTTTCCCACTCCGATGTGAAAACACCCCGCCCAACCCCCTATACCCAAACACACAAAAGCGGCACGCACCTTGGGGTCCCCCCAAAAAAACAAGCAAACCACCACGCCCTTCCTACGCCCCACAAAGTAACCCCGCAGTACACAACCTCAAACCCAAAAAGGGCAACCCCTCTGGCCAAAAAATATTGTTTAAAGGTTCAAAACTCTTGCGCTCCACACCCCTTTTATTCCCCCGATTAGAACAAAAAAAACCACCTGAAATTGAACTCAAACCCCCAAAAAAACCAGTTTTTTACCCACCCAACCCCCAAAAACCAAACCCCAAACCCTCCCGGCACCAACTGAAAATTTCCTGCCCCTTCCCCACCAAACCCCAAATTCCCCATGCCCGCTCAAAAGTTTAAAGGAAAAAAGGGGAGCATGAGGTTTAGAAAAACCAGAAAAAAGAACCACCCCTCTGTTTAAACCACAGTGAGACACAGCTACCACTACCCAAAAGTCCCCCACATCCAAACAAACCCAGCAAAATACTCAGATAAAACACTATGCTAGACCACTGACAAACGGGGTGGAAAACAGTTTCCCCAACAGAAACCCCCACCACGGGAAAAACCCAAAAACCCACAAAGGGCAGTGGTTTTAAAGATGCAAAATCCCAAAAAAGTCAGGGGCAACAACGGGAACAACCATTTCCCTCGTCAGCTTCTTGCACAACTACGGGGTTTACAAATGATACTCAAATGTTATTATAGGGGGAATCCCGGGCCCTACGTTTAAAATTTCCCCCCCCCCTCTTTTTTTTACAAAGGTTTAAAAGCCAAAACATCAGTGTTCCAGGTCTCCCCGCGATGATCTTATTCATTGGCTTAAACACATTTCCCCGCAACAAAAAACACCCAGCCCTTTTATAGTACACATTGGAAATAAACAAGTGGGAAACATAAAATCAATCACGGAAAAACATGGGTCAGCGATCAAAAACATCAAACATGTTTTCCCCCACAGGGCCCAAATTTTTGGGTTCCTCCATCATCCCCCCAATGGAAGCCCCCCTCTCAAAAAAACCGGGCCACCTCTCCAACTTGACCCTTTGCTTCAGTGTGTGCCAAAAAAAACATTTTTATATGCTTTTCCCCACCTCCAAAAATTTTCATCACCCCAAAAACGGAGCTCCCCGCAAGGCCCTGTACCCTGATCCCCTCCACCCCCGCCCCCAAAAGGGCCCGGGCAGGGTTTGGGGTACAGCCTCAAATACCCCGGGCCCCCAAAAAACTTGCAGACAACCCTTTGCTGAGGTCGCCCAAATTTAAAAACCCCGGGGACAGAGCTGGAAGGGAGTCCTCGCACCCCCCGGCCCTCCCAGCTACGATATGAACACCCCAAAAAGACCTGGTTCACTTGGTGTTCATTACCAAAAGCCCCCTCAGACCCCCCATCCTGCCCCCGGTTTCCCGCCCACCTACAATTTCCTGGGGGAACAGGGGGGTCTGTTTCCCCTCCTCCACCCCCGGCGGGCCCGCCCTCCGAAACCCCGGTTTTCATCCTTGACAACCCGGCGTTCCAGTCCCATCCTGCAACTCCGGGGGGACCCGACATCCACCTTATCTTCCACAACTGGCGCCCGACTTTTAACTTTCCCCTTTTTCTGCCTTCCCCCCTACAATGTGTGTGTTCTAGAGACTCAAGTGTGAACATATCCACAGTGTGTGTGTAGTGTGGTGTGTGGTGTGTGTGGGGTGTGGTGTGTTGTGTGTTGTGTGTGTTTTTGTGGTGTGGGGGTGGTGTGTGTGTGTTTTGTGTGGGTGTGTGCGTGCTTTTTGGGGGTGTTTGTGTTGTGTGTGGGGGAAATTCGAGGGGTGCGTGCGCGCGCGCCCCCGCGGCGTGTGTGTGTGGTGGGTGTGTGTGTGTGTTGTTTTGTGTGTTGGGGGTTTTGTGAATTTCGAAACGTGCGTGTGTGTGTGTGTGTGTGCGCGCGCGCCGCGGCCCCGGGGGGCGCGCGCGCGGTGGTGTGTGTGTGTGTGTGTGTGTGTGTGTTGTTTTGTGTGTGGTGTGTGTGTGTGTGAGCGTGTGTATAAGTGTGTGTGTGCGAAAGTTTGTGTGCCCCACGCGCGCGTGAATAAAAAGCCCCGCGTACGCACATTCCGTGAGGCTCAAATTAAAATTTCAACTCCACTATGTTAAATTTCAATTTACAAGTTTTAAAAAAACCCATACCCTCACCCTCCAACACCCCCCCCCCCCCCATCCCTTCACCTTCCCTTTCCCTTTTTGGGGTTTTCCCCTTTTTTAGTGGTTTGTTTTTTTGTTTTTTTCCCGAACAAGTATATATATGGTCTAATCATGGACACTAAGGATGTTTTGAACACTCACTTATTTCTGCTTTTTTTGTGCTCAGAAAAAACCCATTGTGTTTATTGTGCTCACAGGCTTGTTTAAGATGAATTTTCTTTTAGGCTGACATTACCCAAATTTTTTTTTAAATGGGGTTTTGGCCCCGGGTCGTGCAGGTAGGTGCCTCCCTTTTGTGGGCGGGGAAGAAACTTTGGGCCAGCCCCCTGACTTGGGGCCAGGCTACTTTTTTCACCGCCAAAAAATGTTCGTGAATCACAGATAAAAAAAAAAATAAAAAAAAAAATAACAAACCTTTTTTTTTCCTTTTTTCCCCCTTCTTTTCTTTTTTGGGTTTTGTTTTTTTAAAATTTTTTTTTTTTGTTTTTGTTTTTTTTGTGTGCTTTGTTTGCCTTTTCTTCATCTACAATTTTTAAAACCGCTCAAAGTGGATTGGGGCCATAGCACTCACGCTCCTCTTTATTTGCACCCTGTAAACAATTTTTTTGTGTGTGTTGTGGGGTTTGTGGTGTGTTGTTTGTGTGGTGGTGTTGTGTGTGTGTGTGGTTGGGGCGTGTGTGTGTGTGTGTGTGGGGTGTGGGGTTTTTGTTTGTTTTATCGTCATTCATTGCTTTAAGCCGATACTTTTTTTTTCTTTTTTCATTTTTTTCGAATTTTTTCTTCAACCATTGCTCTTTTTGTTGTTTGTTGGGTTTTTTTTTACCCTTTTTTTAATTTTTTTTTAAAAATACATTCTGTTTTTCTGGTTTTTGGGAAAATAGTTTTAAATTTTTAAAATTTTTTGTGGGTGCTTGTCATTATTGGGGGCTTATCCAAAAAACGTTACTTTTCCACCTTTTCTGTTGGTGTTTGGGTTTTTGTTGTTTTTTGTTTTTTTTTTTTAAACCTATAATTCCCCTGTTTTCCCTTTTTTTTGAAAACTGTCTTCCTCCGATTTGTGCCCGGTTTTTCCCTTTCTTCCCCCTGCCTTTTCATTAAACCCCTGTCCCAAAGGGGTTCAAGTTGGGAAACCAATGTCATATTTTTTTAATAAGGTCCAGAAAATCTCAACACCTTAAAACAGTCACCCCATCCAGACAAGTATTGGGGATAAGTGAAAAAAGGGTTTTTACTCTCGCATAAACGATAAAAAGTTTTTAGCATTCCTAAAACAACCCTGAACACCCCGACAGTGATCAACCCCAACATACTGGCCTTTTCCGTATACATTCCCTCAATCAAAAATTTCCCCAAAATTACCCGAAAGCAGAACTGATCTTGGGAAAATAATCCCGTCGAATGAATTTTGGATTGAAATAAAAAGCTCCCCCAAAACACCGCCATTAAAAATTTGGACATTTAAAATAGACACCCTCTTTTCCCATACGAATTTGGTTTTTGAAATTTTTTACAAAGATGGATTGGATCTTCCCCAAAAAAATTCCCAAATTTTACTACTGTTAAAGGGGGTTCAATATTGATATGTTAAAACAAAAACCAGCTTGGACAAGTACACTATCAATTTATGCACCCCCATCATTTGAAAAAACCCCAACGAGAATAACTAAAACAAAATGCGACACTTTTTGATCATGTATTTCACTAACAACAAATCCGCAAAACTAGATGTTTTTAAATGGTTTCATTTTTGGTATTAGTGAACACTGCCAGTCTTCTGCACGTGGTTTCCCTTTAGGGTCCAAAAACCCCCCACCCAAAGGTCCCCACGACCATCCGAAAACCGCTTTTCAAAAGTTTTTAAAGAAGCACATACCTCTAGACTTAAACATTTCCCCCCCTGTTTACTTAAAATTATAATTTTCTCAGGGCGTCGATTAAAGCCTGTCCCTTTTGGTACCAAACATTTCCCCCCACCATCATAAAAAACACGCGCCGGTTTCATCAAAAAAGAGTTAGGCTCCGCAATAAAACCCTGGTTAAAAACCCGAAATTTCGCAAGAAATGGTTTCTACGTGCCAACTCAAGGCAGCAAATTTGTTTGACGAAAACCCAAAAGCAGAAAAAACTTTTGTTTTCAAACGAAGTTGAAAAAGCCCAAAAGAGACTTCTTCAGTAAAATGATAACGGATGCAAAAAAAACCCCAAACGCCCAAAGTGGAGGGGAATAACACTATTGTACCAAACCAAACGTACAAATTCACAAACTTCAAGCAAACCCAAAATTTACCCCCGGGCAAAAATTTAATTTCCCCCTTTTTTGTCATTTTCGGATACCTTACCAAAACTTACAGACTATTGGGGCAACCAAAGGGAAAATACAAAGCCCGGGCTTCCCTAAAATTGTTTTGGCAAAAAAAAACTTGGATCCAGTAACTCAAATTTAAAAATTCCCCCCTTTTTGTTTTACATGAGTAGGTATGGGTTAACGCAATTAAAAAAAAAAAAATCCATGGGTCCTGATAACATAAACCCATTTCTTTTTCAAACTCGCTCTACCTTACAATTTTTGGGGTGTCTTAAAATCTAAACAAACAAAACCATTGAAACTAAAGTTTTCCCTCAGGGGTTCAAAAAAGCCAAAGTAATCCCCCTTCCAAAATCAAATTTTTTGTCGGATCCAAATAATTTTTAGACCTATAACCTTTTTTTTTTTTTTTTTTTTTTTTTTTCTTTTTTCCCAACCTCTGCCCACCTCAGAGGGAGTGGCACCCGCCCGGCCCCATTTCCCACGCCCCGTCCACAAACCCAAAAACCCGGTGGGCCCCCCCGCGCCCCGGCACCAGCAAACCAACCCCGGGAGCAGTCCAAAGTCAAAACGTCAAGAGGAACCCACCGGAGGAGACAATGCACTGGGGCCAGGGCACTTTGGTGGTGTTCCCGTGGGGGCCTGTTCTGAAACTAACATACCAGGACACCCTACCCGCCCCCTACTGACGACAATTTAAAGGCTTAGTCGCGGGGGCCGGCGTGGTGGGGCTTTTCCCTCCCGGGGGGCCCACCACGTCCCCCCCAAAAGACAGCCCCCATGGACTCGCCGAAACCCCGGGGCCCCCACGGAAGCAAAACCCAAAGGGCCCCAGACGCCGGGGGGAAAGGGCATCGAAAAAGAGGGTTTACCCCAAAAAAAAGCAGGGGAAAGAAAAGGGGCACAGAAATTTTAGACTTTTTTTTTTAAAGCTGATTTAATGGGAAAGGGATTTATTAAGAAAGAAAGCTACCCGGAAATTTTTTTTCGGTCTGAGCTACAGACGGGGTGTAAATCTACGCTTTCCTTAAAATATATCTGGGGTCAACCAGGCCCGGGGAGATTTCAGGCCCCCTGCAGGGTTTGGGCAGGAAATTTGAGCAACACTCTCAGAAACGCATCCATTAAGGGATGAAACTCGACTGTGTGGTCCCAGTCTTCCCAACTGAGTCCGCAGCAAACTCAACTCTGGGTAGGAGCCGGTCAGGGCAGAAAAAACCCACATGACTCTGATGGGATTCGAACCCACGACCTCCCAGCCGGGAGTCCGCGACGCTAACCACTTCGCCACGGCGGCTGGTTAGACCTATATCCTTACTATCGATTCTATCCAAACCCCTTGAAAGACACATACACACACACGTATCTCAGTTCATGGAGAAAAGCAAACTATTTCACCCACTCCAATCTGGATTCCGATCTAATCATTCCTGCCACACAGCATTATCACGAATGTGTGACTCATGGCTTTCAAATATGAACCAATCACAAATGACAGGGGTTGTCTTTCTTGACTTCAAAAAGGCGTTTGATCTTGTTGATCATTCCATTCTTCTAAAGAAAAACTATCTGTCTACTTGAACCATACCCCGACAATCTCATTATTCCAATCATACTTGAACGATAGGACTCAGTATGTGGCGCTTAATGGCAAAACCTCCACTTCAGACTTTGTCAGACATGGAGTCCCACAGGGCTCTGTACTAGGCCCCCTACTATTCTGCATCTTCATCAATGATTTACCATTGTCCGTATCAGATGAAAAGGTCACGACAGATTTATTTGCTGATGACTCGCGCTCCAAACGAATGGTAGTGATCTACAGACAATAGAAACTTCTCTCCAGGAAAGTCTACACGACGTGTCAGACTGGTGTCATTCAAACTCAATGGTCATACACCCAGCCAAAACCAAATCTATGATTATAGCTACCCGCCAAAAACACCAGTTGACTCCTCTTTGCCTAAAACTCAGTTGAATGGCACTTCTATCGAGCAGGTAGACGAGCATCGTGTTTTAAGGGTTAACGATAGATAAAGAATTGAAATGGCAATCTCATCTAAATAACGTATGCAAGGTAGTCTCAAAACACCTTTTCCTGTTATCTCAATTAAAGCGCTACGTCAACAGTAATGTGCTTAAACTTTTCTTTAATGCACACATAATGTCACGTATAAATTACGCCTCAACAGTGTGGGACGGCAGTAGTGACGTCCACAAAAAAAGGCTGAATTCTCTCCATAGACGTGCAGCGAAGCTACTCCATCCAGCTGTATCTCTAACAACAGACGAAAAACTAAAAGCGCTGAACATACTTCCTCTAAATAGGCAATTGGAATTCAACAAGGCATCATTTATGTTTACAATCTTGACAGATACTATGCCATGTTATATCAATGCCCTTTTTACAAGATCGAACAGCTTTTCTGGCTCGACGAAATTCCTTCTTCCCTACCCACGCATTGATCTATACAAAACAAGCCTAGCTTACTCTGGACCATATGTCTGGAACTCACTTCCACCGAATCTACAAAACATGAATACTTTAAAACCTTTCAAGGAACATTTGCAATTTGCATAAACATTTTATGTCTCAGTAGTTAAATTATTCGATTACAATGATTAGCGTCCATTCGCTAAGTCTTCTGTGAACCATACTTTGAAGAAAATCGTCTCAACATAAAACCTACTTCCGTTAAAATCGCTCATCCCCACTCCCACTCTGTCTACCATCTCTTTTCTCCTTCCCCTACCTACCATTCTCTCTTCCCCACCCTCCTCTGACCTCTCTCTCTCTCTCTCTCTCTGTAGTTTTTGTTTGTTTGTTTGCTTGTAAGTTTCCTTTTGTTTTACCATCCCCCATCTCATTAGTGCTTTTATGAGCAGTTTGCTTATCATTGTAGAATTAGATTATCATGTTGGTATATTGAATTGTCTGTATGAATGATATGTGCTGAAATAATGTATGCATGACAAGGACAGATTGTAAGAGTAGGTTTTGGCCTAAAATCTTCATCCTTGGGTATTAAAGATCAATCAATCAATCAATCAATCAATCAATCAATCTCTGTGTCTCTGTCTGTCTGCCTGCCTCTCTGTCTGCCTGTCAGTCTGTCGGTCTCTTTCCCTCTGTCTCTGTCTCTCTCTCTGTCACACACACACCAACACACACACACACAACACACACACACACACACACACACACACACACACAACACACACACACGCACGCACGCACGCACGCACGCACGCACACACGTGCGCATCGTCCTTATAGGACGTTATACAAGATAGTCCCTATCATCTGCTTTCAAGTTAAAAGTTCTTCCTTCATTACGATATGACTTCGCAAAGATGTGTGTGTGTGTGTGTGTGTGTGTGTGTGTGTGTGTGTGTGGTGTGTGTGGTGTGTGTGTGTGTGTGTGTGTGTGTTGTTGTTGTTGTTGTTCTTCGATTTAACGTCTTTTCACTTTAAAGTGATATTAGACAGGAAGTGAGCGTTTACTCGTATATGTGTATGTGTGTGTAGTAGCATGCGTGTCTTGCATGGTTGCGCGCGCGGGTGTGTGTGTGTGTGTGTGTGTGTGTGTGTGTGTGTGTGTGTGTGTGTGTGTGTGTGTGTGGTGTGTGGTGTGTGCGTGTGTATGCGCGCGTGAGTGTGTGCGCGCGTGTGTGTACGCGCCTGTGTGTGTGTGTGTGTGTGTGTGTGTGTGTGTGTGTGTGTGTGTGTGTGTGTGGTGTGTGTGTGTGTGTGTGTGAAATTATTATTGGAAATATTACATAAGAACAATCTTTAGAAAAAAGCAACATTAACACATCAAACTGCAATAGTCTAAACAAAACAGTCTAAAATATGCAGAAATCATAAAACGAGCCGAGTGGACTTATCATTAAGTTCCGAACAAAGCTCCAAAGAAATACAGGTTCTTGTAAAATGCGTTTTAGATTCATCTTTTCTGAATTTTGATAGAGCTGATTCAAAATAAGGACAAAAGTACAAAATATGTGATTGTTGTACAACTATCAACAGCCCCGCATACACATTGGATGTTTTTTATGAACTTGGTTTTGAAAGCGTTTAACCTAAGTCTGTAAAGCAGTGAAACAATTTTTTGTGGTGCTTTGGGTGTTATTGACATTATTTTGATAAAATGTGTAATTTATTAATGAATTCTTTTTAAAAAAATTTGTGATCGAGCGTTTAAACAACATTTTACTGAAGAATTAGGCTTATATACTTTGGGAAGCATGTAGTCTTTATACATCTTTTCAAAATTTTCAAAAGAAGCTTTTTGTAATAGAGAGTAACCTTCTTGTAAACTCAAAAGAATGGGAATATCCTTGGAATTTAAAAGATTTTTTGCACCTGCCCGAGCAGTTCCGATCTGCCCATTCATTTCCAGATATTGAACAATGATATGGGATCCAACAAAAATCAACTGCGATACCCCTTGATATAAGAACATGATAAGTACTTTAATTTCTGTGATGACTTCAGCCCGGTTTTTCGGATTTGTTGATTCTAAAGCTGGAGAACGGATTTAGAGTCTACACAAAAGAGTCCACTATAGAAATTGAATGGTGTGTCAATGATATACTGAATAGCCATTAAAATAGCTATTAATTCATCTGTGAAAATAGAGAAGTCCTTACCAAGATAAAAAGATTTCTCTATTTTTAAAGTGGGGATGACAAAACCACAGCCTGCCTGATTGTCTAATAAAGAACCATCAGTGCAGATTTTTAGATGACTGGGATAAAAATCATTCATATGGGATCTAGCTTCATATGCAAGAACATTGATGTTATCAAATTTGGACAATTGTGTATAGTTATAATCAAACTTTGCCTTAAAAAGCTCCCAGTATTGGGATAGACTTATTGGAAAACGCACAGCTAATTTCTTTTGATTAGTGTTTAATTTTGTCAATAGTTTAGAAGAAAATGTAGGAATAGTTTTATTAGATCGGATACGTTTTGCGCGCTTAGGAAAATGAATATCGGACCTAATTTCAAGTTCCATTTGGTTTGAATTTTGAATGGCAGAGGATCTTAAAATGTATTTAGCACAGGCTAATTTTCGCTGATCATCAAGAGGCAAAACACCTGCTTCATGGTAAGATCCTACGATGGAACCATGAAAAGGAACACCAAGGGCTATTTTATTATGCTTTACAATCTATGCTCTGCAGCTTTTTCAATAGATATTTTGGAGCACTAAAGAATACCTCTTGTGCATACGACAATTTAGATCTAACTAAAGCAGAGGACAAATGAATTAATGTATTTGTGTCTTGACCCCAGCTTTGTCTGCTTATGACTTTTAGAAGGTTCAATGACTTTCTTGCTTGATTTACAGCATGTTCTAAATGCAGGTTCCAAGAGAGCTTAGACGTTATATAAACACCAAGAAATTTAATGTTTGAAGCGTATTTAAGAGTGATGTTGTTAACTTTGAATTCTGGAGCATTGTGAACAGATCCACTTGCATCAATAACATCATGTGAGATTTTTGAGGTGATAAGCTTAAACCATTTTCAGACATAAACATGGCAATATTATCTAGATCAGATTGACATGCTCTTTTTATAAAATTTACAGACCTTTTTGATGTTTTATTTTTAAAGTAACATTCATCCACAAACAGATGTCATCGGCATACCGAATAAAGTTACTTTTTTGGAAAAAATATTGGTAAAATCGTAAGTTAGGATACTAAATAGAATAGGAGCAATTACAGAGCCTTGAGGGATACCCATATCAAGGAATCTTTAGAGGAATAAATGTGACCAATTCTTGTTTGGATACTTCTGTTGGACAAGAATGTTTTAACATAGTCATATATATGACCAGAAAGCCCAACCGTTTTTAACGTGTATAGTAATCGTTCATGCCAAACCTGATCGTATGCCTTATTTATATCAAAGAATGTGGCAAGAACATTTTGTCTCTTGGCAAATTGATGTTTGATTTGAGTTGTTAATTTCACTAAATGATCAATGGTTGATCTGCCTTTTCTAAAGCCTCCTTGGTTTACAGGGATAATCCCACGTTTTTCGCAATGATAAGACAATCGATTAAAACAATTTGCTCCATTAATTTGCATACGTGAGATGTCAGAGAGATAGGTCTATAATTATTCACATCGTGTACTGGTTTGCCCTGCTTTAAAATGGGGACTACAATTGAATCTCAAACAGGAGCTGTGGCTCACACAACAAAACAGAACGCAGCGACGGCCTAGAAAGATGAAGAAAGAGGTGTGTGGTGTGTGTGTGTGTGGTGTGTGTGTGACGGACCGTTTCCCGTCCCGTCACAAATTTTCGTGCAACCGTGATAACCGGAAGATAGTCGTCCGGAAGCCGGTTGAAAAGTGTACCTGACTGCTGCTCACCTGCGCTCTGTTTAAGCCGGGTGAGCTGAACCGGTTAGGTAGTCTCTGCAGTAATTCCGGCAACGCAACTACCCAGATGCCGAGGGACTCCCATTTGTTTTTGGTGGCCAGTCAGGTATTTATCATTCAATATTTAATTATTAGCAAACCGAAACCGTATTCCCGTTTTGGAGCGACTGAAACTTCCTCAGCCCACTGTGAAGGTTTTGTTTAGAAAAGAAAAGTACTTGTGATCTGTTATCCTATGACTTGATAGGGTAGCAAAACAAAATTATTTCGGAAAACATGAATAGATGAAGTGAGTGTTAAAGGAAGTGGTCTTCAGGAAAAAAAGATTGTGTTTATTCTGTGACTTAACTAGAACTTCATGACGAAAAAAAAGTGTTGATTATTCCAATGTGGTCTAGCTAAGCTTTGCGAGAAGAGGGAGAATTTTGATGCTATGGATAATAAGCTCCCAAAGTGAGCGACAGAGACTATCATATATGCTGGTTTTTGATTTTTGATGTGGATGAGTATTTAACTCACTCTTGATATGCATACTGAATAGTTGTGTGTTGGTAAACAAGAGTGTGTGGAAATCTTTCCCTTACATATATTGAAGTAGATGAATCTTTTGAAAAAAGAAACCTTCTAAAATCTGGTGATATATATGAAATGAGATGAACATTCTTGTCGTGATACAAAGAAAGAAATGAACATTTTTTGTCGTGATGAAAGACATTCATAGTTTAATGAAAAGTAATCATTAATTGTGTGTAATGATTGTATTTATGGTTTATCGAAAAGGGTCTAGGTGGCAATCCTTCCCCCAATTTGGAAAACTAGATTTTGAAATGTTTATATTGAAATCCTTTCCTGTGTAGTGTTGTGATTCCGGAAAGGGGAATGTTGTGTTTATGAAGAACGAATATGCTGATGTTTGTCCCAAGTTCTAGTGAATGTGATGTGGCTAATGAATATGAATGTAGTCGTGATTGTAATGATAGTAGCCATGATAATCAAGGTAGTTAATCAGTTCCCCAGGTAGAAGTGTACCCTGGTCTGAAGGGGACTGGCTGCCACTTGTTGAGGGTCAGGGCCATAGCTGTGATCTACCCCCTTGTTCTCCACCTTGTGTCGGTGTGGAGAGGCCGGCCTGAGTGCCGACAACTACCCTACCTGCCACTGTGCCCGGGACCGACTACCCGCTGAGCCAGTTGGGCTGGAGACTCTGCTGCTGCCAAGCCAGAGCGCTGCTCCCGAGATTTGATCCAGCGACCTGTTGGCTAGGGCCGTCGCTGCGTTCTGTTTTGTTGTGTGAGCCACAGCTCCTGTTTGAGACTGTCGCCTTAGTCGTCGGCGGAGACGCCGTCAGTGTGGTAGTGATTTTGAGCCACAGCTCTGTGAAGTTCCATTAGTCCTGTGTTTGGACTTGACTCTGTAGACGTCCGTCTTTGTCGTCTTCGTCGTCTTCATCGTCTTCGTCGTCTTTAGCATCCTCCTCATCATCGTTGGAACCCTGCGCCGTTCAAGAGACTGTGTTGGACCAGACGTGGCCAGCACCAGCAGCGCTAGTGATAGCCAGTTATAGATATATTTTGTGTCGTGCGCCCTGTGTTTGGCATACCTGGAAGTAGTATAGTTCTGTGTGTACGCCTTATGGTTGGCGTGTCGACCTATTAATGAACTTATAATTATTATATATGTTTGTCTGATGGCTCAGGCAGCATAAAACCAAAAGAAAGTGTTGTTCTGTAGCCTGGCTGTCAATGTTCGGGTGAGTGTGTGTGTGTATGTGAATTGGAAAAGCCGTGCACGCATCTAGAATTTCTGTGTCAGAGTCAGACAGTCAGACAGGTGAAAGGTCAGGACCAGAAGCCCTCTCTAGAACTGCTCAAACATCAACACGCCACCAGAGCTCAAGACCATCTGGATCAACAGTAACGTCTCTCTCAGTTCCTAAATGACGCCAGTCTTTCTCTGTCTGAAACGTCACCCTGAGGCATTTGAAATGATTTATACCACAAGATCCTAGGCATCTCCTACACAGACTGTGTGTGCAGAAGAAGAGGCATTTGAAATGACTTCTACCAGAAGATCCTAAGCATCACCTTCACAGACCATGTGCACGGAAGAAAATGCATTTGAAATGACTTCTACTACTAGATCCTAAGTATCTCTTACACAGACCATGTGTGCAGAAGAAGAGGTATTTGAAATGACTTCTACTGCAGGAACCCGAGCATCTACACAGACCGTGTGTGCAGAAGAGGCATTTGAAATGACTTCTACCGCAAGATCCTGGGCATCTCCAACACAGACTATGTGGGCAGAAGAAGAGACATTTGAACTGACTTCTACCGCAAGATCCTGGGCATCTCCTACACACTGTGTGGGCTGAAGAAGAGGGAGCCATTGGCCTCTCTGGAGATCTGCTGACAACAGTCAAGACACGGAAACCGACATGGTACGACAACATCTGTCGATCACACGACCCTGCAAACATTATTTGGGAAGGCAGTGCATCAGGAAGCAGGAGAGGACGGACAGAGAAAGATGAAGAAAGAGGTGGTTGAACAAACATTATTTGGGAAGGCAGTGCATCAGGAAGCAGGAGAGGACGGACGGACAAAGACGAAGAAAGTGGTGGTTGAACAAACATCCAGGATTGGACAGGTCTGGCCTCAGGCGATTTCCAGAGAGTGGCAGGGAATAGACGAGGATGGAGATGCATTGTAGATTCAATTCATTCTCCAATGACTCTAGGCTTTAGAGATTGGTGATATATATATATATATATATATATATATTATATATATATATATATATATATATATATATATATATATATATATTTAAAATAAGTATTAAAAGGAAGATTAAAATACTCTACAAATTTGTTTCAAGCTGGCGCTCAACCAAGCGGTTATAGCGCTCTTAGAATCGTTTTAGGCTGTGCAACTACATTGATCTATCTATATATATATATATTATATATATATATATATATATATATATATATATATATATATCACGAACAGTATAAAAATGTCCTTTGAAAATCCAAAAGAGCTCAACCGTCTAGGGAGAAACATCTGTTAAAGAATATTTCTAAAATGAAGTGCTAAAATCAACAAGCTTGTTTCGAGCCTCTTGCCTCTTGCTCTCTTCAGGATATCCTTTTGGGGCACGCTGTCGTTCTTTTATAGCGTGCGGGACCTGATTCCGTTTCTGCATGTGTGATTTAATCTCATTCGCTGCACGTGTGGTCTGTGGTTCTTGTTGGGGTCTGTTCAGGTGGAGTGTGCTAACAAAGATTTCCATTTGTGCCTGCAATTGTTTACTATTTCTACTTTTGTATTCAGAGTTGCTAGGTGTAGTTTACATAATATTAACCATTTTTCTGTGGAGCATAAATTGCATTTTTTAGAAATATTGTAGTACGGTGTTGCTCTTTTGATGATTTTCCATGATATGCTGTAGTCTATTTTTTTTTATCTTTGAGTCTCCAAATGTATTTACTCAACTCTGTTTGGTTTTTGTATTTTTCATTTTTGAATGACTGTTTATGGTTTGCGTATCTGGTTTTGAAAGGGTTTTCAGTGATCCCTATATATGTTTCTTTTTCATTTTCTGATGTTACCGTAGCTTGGTATACAATATTGCTGTGAAGACATTTGTTGCTTAGGGGGCACTGTTCTTTTTTAGTGCAGTTGCAAGATGTCCTTTCGGCACCCTTCTCTGTTGTGTTGCTTTTCATTTTGTTAGATGAGTCAATTATGTTTTTAAGGTTGGGCATACATAAGTATGATAGTTTGATGGTGTTTTTGTTGAATATTTTGAACATTTTGTGTTCTTTTGGAAATGATGTTGCCAAGATTTTGAAGAATTCTTTTCCTACGTTTGTTTTTACTTGTCCGTTGTACCATATGATCTTCCTTTTCCTGTTTTTCTTATTTCTGTTTGTGTTATTGTCTGGGCTGTATTGCAGTTTGTAATTATAACCACTTTTTTGTAGTGCCTCTTGGTATTCTGTTGCTGTATTATCGAATACCTTACCTTTTCATTGCATGACAGGTTGGATAGTCTCTTGTTTATACCATTGGGTATTGTTTTTAGTATAGATGGTCGGTGGTTGCTTTTGATATTTACGTAGATTGGTATGTCATTTTTTTTGTATGGTTTGTACACATGGTCATTGAGGTCTAATGTTATGTCTAGGTAGTTCACTACTTTTTTGTTTGCTTCTATTGTGATTTTTAAGTTGTGGTTTTTGAGAAAAAAGAGAAAAGAAAAAAGAATTATGTAAAATCTTCAAAAACCACAACTTATGCCAATGGTAACATCAGAAAATGAAAAAGAAACATATATAGGGATCACTGAAAACCCTTTCAAAACCAGATACGCAAACCATAAACAGTCATTCAAAAAAGAAAAATACAAAAACCAAACAGAGTTGAGTAAATACATTTGGACACTCAAAGATAAAAAAAATAGACTACAGCATATCGTGGAAAATCATAAAAAGAGCAACACCATACAACAATATTTCTAAAAAAAAATGCAATTTATGCTCCACAGAAAAATGGTTAATATTATATAAACCACACCTAGCAACTCTGAATACAAAAGTAGAAATAGTAAACAATTGCAGGTACAAATGGAAATCTTTGTTAGCACACTCCACATGAACAGACCCCAACAAGAACCACAGACCACACGTGCAGCGAATGAGATTAAATCACATGCAGAAACGGAATCGGGTTCCGCACGCTATAAAAGAATGACAGCGTGCCCCAAAAAGATATCCTGAAGAGAGCAAGAGGCTCGAAACAAGCTTGTTGATTTTAGCTCTTCATTTTAGAAATATTCTTTACAATATATATATATATATATATATATATATATATATATATATATTATATATATATATATATATATATATATATATATATATATATTTTTTGCTATCCCTATGTGACATTCATTCATAAGCTCGGTTCATTTTCATTAAGAAAATGACGCAATCGATACATGATGTCTATTCCCTCTGCGCTGGATTAATATTTCTATGTCCAAACGACAAAACTAATTGTTAGTTTTTGCTTTACGGCAGTACGTTTATAATTTCAAGCGTCATGCAAACTTGCATTTGTATTAATAATAAAATAATTTACAATTGTAGGGCATCGAAAACCGTCGTACTGACCAATCGCGACTGTCCAAGTGTCAGTGGTGTCTCTGTCCGCGCATGTGCAGTAAATAGTAACCGTTGAATTCTACCATCTTGGACAACCAGGTCGTCGTGGAATTGGCTCTGCAAGAAAGGTCAAATTATTCGAGAGCAAGAAACGTTTTGAAGGTATCAGTCGAGGCCGGACTGAAGGGACACTACAGAGCATTCGACCGCATCCGCAACCTTTACGGGGAAAGGTCTGAACGAGTCTATCGTTCCGTGGGCGAGTCGAAAACTGTGGCTACTAAAAGACTGTGTTGAGGTAAATAGGTCTAAATCATTTTTTTCGTATAGAGCAACAAAATCTATTTCAATATAATCGCATTAAGGCACATTTACCATTTCAATAATATTTTGTGCGCGCGATCATTTAATATGCTCTGAATTAAATATTTCAGGTTTACCGGTCAACACGTACGATTGATCGTAGAGCTGTCATTTTCATCTGTTTGCTCTCATCATGTCGTGTTGCCATGTACTAATCCATACTATGTAAATTCTATTTCAGCTCACGTTGTATGCAACCATATTTAGAAGATGTGATATTTGTGTGAATGCAGATTTATTATTAAAGAATCGTAAACGAGTTTCAAGTTATGAACGAAGCATTTTCGTGGATCTAAGTGATCTGTATAATATGAAGATTGACGCCATTTGATTAATCCATTCAAGGATTAAATGTAATTGTAATTCATGAAGCACTAACCCTTGGCGAATAACTCAGTCAAGGCAGATTGGAATATTCGTATACATTTTTCCTTCTTTGTTAACGAGTTTATCGTAAAGCAATTTTTGAAGGAAATCAATTGTAAATGATAGAGCAAGCTAGTGCAATTGTAAAGTGTGTTTAGAGCGTGTAATGGGTGGAATACTGATGTGCCACTATAGTGCAAGATCTAAGACAATTGTTATCTTGAGGTTCTACTTCTACTTTTACTTCTACTCCCACCCCTACGTTTCACTCTTACTCCTGTTCCTGTTCCCACTACCACTCCTACTACATCCTTCGTCAGGAGGAACGTGCTGGTGTGTCAACCTTATCGGAACCCGGAGGTGGACTCTAAGCGTCAACGGAACTCCGGAACACCCACAGGATTCCATGAAGCTGAGTGCAAATTATTCAAACACATCCCTCCACACTCAAGCACGCTACAACACACTCAGACATTTTTCTTGTATATTTTTTTTTGTGTATAACTATATTCTGCGTGTATTCTCCGGAGATATATTTTTGTAGCACAAGTGGACAGTTGATATTTGTGCGACTGCAACAGTGCAAGAAGCCGAGAGGAGAAGGACAGAGACTTTGATGCTATTAGTATATGTGCATGTTTTACTTCTTTTGTATGTGATTCATTTCATAGGGAACAAACGGCCCATCAACATACAAAGCAACCACACGACATATTCACCGCAGATCATCATCATCTTTATTCATACTTAATTAAATTCAGTTGTTGTATCAAAGATCAAACCTCTTGATTCCATCTGTGGAAAGAAAGTGAAGGGTGTGGACGAAAGCTTGACTTTCCTACTACGGTCTATCGTTCCTGCCTGAGCATTCAACCATCATTTATGAATGGGGTCTTATTAAAAACGTCACATATTATTTGGGGGCTCGTCCCGGGGATCTTTCGATCTGAAAGTACCTGGAAGGTTCAGTGACGCAGGCAAGGATTGTAGACCGCAACCTTCACTCTTTTTCTAGGGGGAGGTTGGGCGGTGCGCTCTGTGATCTGCTATATGTGTTGACCATCTAAACATATAAATAGAAAAATTTGAATTTCACATTTTTTGTTCATAAATCATCTGTATTTATTTCGTTAGTCGCGACGCTATTTGTTCATTATTTCCCTAATCCTAGAAAAGGCCTCAACACAGTGCGGAGAAAGTAACGACCTTGGCCAATTCACGTCATATTTACCACGACATAATTTAACTTCTTATTAGATCTATTTCACTAGATCTGTTGTGAAGAAGATTTTTATTCAAGTTGCCAGGTTATGCAATCTTGACGTTACTGCATTGGACTAGTGCAGTGGTATTGAAATTTGTGTCGGATTGGACACAATGATTAGGTAAAGTATTGATACTCTAAAGCGGCATTTCAACGTAAGCTATTAACGTGGGTGCGAGGGGGCACCACGGGCTATTTTGCGGGCGCCGTATTGTTTTCGTGAATCGTACGTACGATATTGGAGATATATTTTTCAGCACGTCCGTTCGTCAGTTAGTACGTTCGTTCCGTAGCTGTGTGTGCAAAACCGTGGTTTGGTTTGTTGACGTGTTTTGAATACACGTGTTTGGGGTTTCGAGTGTGGTTATCCCCATTTTTTTTACTACACGGGGTTGTGTAGTGTTTCCCCAGTCGTGGTGGGAAAGTTGTTTCCTTACACTCTGTGTTTTTGGAACGTGTGTCAATATTATTTGGCACTAACGCGTGACGGTATTCGGTTTCCGCGTTATTTGTACTGTTAAATTTGTTAAGACATCAGGACTTGCAGTGGTAGGCGACATGCCGACAAGAAAGTCCCGACGTCAGGCATCTGCCACTGACGAAAGTCAGTCTCAGCAAATTCAAACTAGTGCGCAATTCCAACAATGGAAAGCCGAGGCACTAGAGCTAGGCCTAAAAGGAGCAGAACTTGCTCTTTATATCAAGGAAAAGGAAGAACGAGAACGAGAGGAACGTGAGAAGGAACGAGAGGAACGTGAGAAGGAACTAGAACGAGAGGAACGTAAGGAACGTGAGGAACGAGAACGAGAGCAACAAGAAAGAAGGAGGAAAGTGATCGAGAAGAAAGAGAGGCCGAGAGACAATTACAGCTAGAGTTAGCTAGAGTAAAAGCAGGAAGCAGTGGTGATGCTCAACCAAGTGCTAGCGCCCAATCCATTCTTCAGACTGTGGTGTCGGCTAAGGTCAAGTTACCTTACTTAGAAGACAAGGACGACCTTGAGTCATATTTGACTCAATTTGAAAAGGTGGCAGTCATTAATGGATGGAACGAGGAGGAATGGGGTGCCAGGTTAGCTCCATTACTCAAGGGCAGAGCTAGGGAAGCGTATGTAAAACTACCGCGCGGCAGAGTCGGCGGACTATAACCTCATCAAAACAGGCACTTTTGCATAAGTATCAACTGAGTGCTGGTCATTACAGACAGAAATTTCGTACAGCACGCAAAGAGAGCACTGACACGTCATTGTCACGCAGCATTGTATCTCCTGCAGAGTTAAAAGAAGAACAGACAAAAGACCCATCACTCAAGAAGTTGATTGAGTTGGCCCCTAAAACCAGGGAAAAGCACGTACCAGCAAAACAGGTGTTGAAACATCATTTATAATCAAAAAAGGAATACTGTATAGGAAGGTGCGTACACCAACGACGCAGCATACCCAAGTTGTGGTACCCAGGAAACTGAGATCTAACGTACTACAAGTAGCTCATGACATACCTATGTCTGGACACCTCGGTGTAAGACGTACGAAAGAGCGTCTGCTACATGATTTCTTTTGGCCAGGAGTGGAAGGTGACGTCAAAAGATATTGTGCGTCATGCGATAAAGTGTCAGAGATGTATCGGCAGAAATAGTATCAGGAAAGCGCCAGTTCAGAGGATGCCACTGATAGAGATACCGTTCCATCGTGTTGCAGTGGACATCATCGGACCCATCAACCCCATGTCATCATCAGGGAAGAGATACATTCTCACTGTCATCGACTATGCTACGCGCTACGCGGAGGCAACAGCACTCCGTAACATCAACACAGAAGCAGTGGCTGAAGCTTTGTGGGAAATCTGGACGCGAGTGGGACTACCAACACAAATTCTCACGGACAGAGGTAGTCAATTTCTTTCTGGACAATGCAAGAGGTCAACAGACTCTTGAACATCAAAGGGATCACCACAACGCCATACCACGCTCAGACCAACGGACTCGTGGAAAGATTCAATGGCACGTTGAAGGTCATGTTGAAGAAACTTTGTTTGGATCAACCCAAGAATGGGACAGATTTCTTCCAGCAGTATTATTGCTTACAGGGAAGCACCACAAGAATCACTCAAGTTCTCACCATTTGAACTACTATATGGAAGACATGTGCGTGGACCAATGCAGGTCTTAAAACAAATATGGACAGACGAGGAGCTGAAACAGACGTCAGAACAACAGCGGAATATGTCATTGATCTGAAGGAGAGAATCGAAGAAACATGCAAGATAGCTCGTGACAATCTAGACAAGGCTGCCGGACGACAAGCGAAGCACTACAACAGAAAACGAAGATGAGACATCTCATTCCTGGAAACAAGGTATTAGTGCTGCTTCCACAGAAACATAACAAGCTCCAGTTAACATGGAAAGGACCGTACACCATTTCCAGAAGAGTCAATCCAGTCGATTACAAGATTGAGATCAACGGCAAGGAGAGGACATACCACGTCAATCTCCTCAAAGAATACTTTGAAAGAGAAGGATTGAAATAACAAGAGTACGTCGCAGTTGTTACACAGGAGGAGGATCGTGAAGAGTATCTGACCAGGGAACGGAAGACAGAGCTGGAAAACATTGTTCGTCGTCATGGCAATATCAGTGCAAACGTATGCCCTTTGGCGTGAGAAACGCAAGTGCCATGTTCACAGGGATGATGAGGAAATTATTGAGTGACATGAAATCAAAAGATGTCCACAACTTTATTGATGATATTTTAATCGCTTCTGAGACTTGGGAGGAACATGTTGAGGCAATCAATGCCGTACTCAAGAGACTCATGAGTAGTAGTACAGTTGTCGAAGAGCGAAGGACTCTGGAATCCTGCAAATGTATATATATTGAGAAATGCAGAAGAGTTGTGCATAATTCGATTGTTTAGTCCTGTATTTGACTTATTAATGGACCGTCACTTTTCTTAGTGTTTTGCTTAAATAGGATTTTTCGCTAAGTAGGGGGGTATTTGTGACATTCATTCATAAGCTCGGTTCATTTTCATTAAGAAAATGACGCAATCGATACATGGGCGTCTATTCGCTCTGCGCTGGATTAATATTTCTATGTCCAAACCACAAAACTAATTGTTAGTTTTTGCTTTACGGTGCAAAATTGCATTTGTAATAATAATAAAATAATTACAATTGTAGGGCATCGAAAACCGTCGTACTGACCAATCGCGACTGTCCAAGTGTCAGTGGTTGTCTCTGTCCGCGCATGTGCAATAAATAGTAAACCGTTGAATTCTACCATCTTGGACAAACCAGGTCGTCGTGGAATTGGCTCTGCAAGAAAGGTCAAATTATTCGAGAGCAAGAAACCTTTTGAAGGTATCAGTCGAGGCCGGACTGAAGGGACACTACAGAGCATTCGACCGCATCCGCAACCTTTACGGGGAAGGCGTGAACGAGTCTCATCGTTCGTGGGCGAGTCGAAAACTGTGGCTACTAAAAGACTGTGTTGAGGTAAATAGGTCTAATCATTTTTTTCGTATAGAGCAACAAAATCTATTTCAATATAATCGCATTAAGGCACATTTACCAGTTCAATAATATTTCGTGCGCGCGATCATTTAATTTTGCTCTGAATTAAATATTCAGGTTTACCGGTCAACACGTATGATTGATCGCAGAGCTGTCATTTTCATCTGTTTGCTCTCATCATATCGTGTTGCCATGTACTAATCCATACTATGTAAATTCTATTTCAGCTCACCGTTGTATGCAACCATATTTAGAAGATGTGATATTTGTGTGAATACAGATTTATTATTTAAAGAATCGTAAACGAGTTCAAGTTATGAACGAAGCATTTTCGTGGATCTAAGTGATCTGTATAATATGAAGATTGACGCCATTTGATTTAATCCATTCAAGGATTAAATGTAATTGTAATTCATGAAGCACTAAGCCTTGGCGAATAACTCAGTCAAGGCAGATTGGAATATTCGTATACATTTTTCCTTCTTTGTTAACGAGTTTTATCGTAAAGCAATTTTTGAAGGAAATCAATTGTAAATGATAGAGCAAGCTAGTGCAATTGTAAAGTGTGTTTAGAGCGTGTAATGGGTGGAATACTGATGTGGCACAATAGTGCAAGATCTAAGACAATTGTTATCTTGAGCTTCTACTTTACTTCTACTCCTACCCTACGTTTCACTCTTACTCCTGTTCCTGTTCCCCCCTACCACTCCTACTACATCCTTCGTCAGGAGGAACGTGCTGGTGTGTCAACCTTATCGGAACCCCGGGGGTGGACTCTAAGCGTCAACGGAACTCCGGAAACACCACAGGATTCCATGAAGCTGAGTGCAAATTATTCAAACACATCCCTCCACACTCAAGCACGCTACACAACACTCAGACATTTTTCTTTTATATTTTTTTTCTTGTGTATAACAATATTCTGCGTGTATTCTCCGGAAGATATATTTTTGTAGCACAAGCGGACAGTTTGATATTTGTGCGACTGCAACAGTGCAAGAAGCGGAGAGGAGAAGGACAGAGACTTTGTTGCTATTAGTATATGTGCATGATTTATTTCTTTTGTATGTGATTCATTTCATAGGGAACAAACGGACATCAACATACAAAGCAACCACACCGACATATTCACCGCAGATCATCATCATCTTTATTCATACTTAATTAAATTCAGTTGTTGTATCAAAGATCAAACCTCTGATTCCATCTGTGGAAAGAAAGTGAAGGGTGTGACGAAAGCTTGACCTTCCTACTACGGTCCTATCGTTCCTGCCTGAGCATTCAACCATCATTTTGAATGGGGTCTTATTAAAAACGTCACACCCTACTTAAGTACCGCCTCAGTGCAGTGCACCACGCTGCTCATCATACTGACACCCCGTCCACAGCCACAGCCCGGTCGGTCCCGCCGCAGCTCCGGCAGAGATTGGTGATATATTATGATGATAACTCTTGGATACAACCATAAAGTTACCAGTCATGATAAGTTAGAAGGTACTACACGGATATATAGATAAAGTTTCAGTTCTTAGCAAATTTTGTAAGGGTACTCTCGGCATATAACAAGAAAATTTCAGGTGTTTGTATATTCAGTAAAGGATACTCTGCAGGTGTAGGACAAAGGTTTTGCTGTTCTAAGTTAGTGTAGTGGTGGATATTCCAGAGAAGTAATTGGTGCAGGTACCAGTCTCAGTAACTTTAGAACAGACCATATAGGGCTACAGTGAAGGAGAACCCAAACCCAAGCCCTGTTGTTTATAGCCCAGCCAACCACTGAGGCCCTTTTGGGGGCTGTGACTCCATTAAAACCAGAATGACCTTTTTCCTTGCCGCACCTGCCATAGATGATTGAGAAGCTAGAATTGTAGTTGTCCTGAGGCCCTTCAATTCAATTCAAGACACTTTATTTTCTTTCATAAGAACTTTGTGTTGTGGTGGGAGCACATAAACACATGACATATGAGTACACAACATTGAATAATATAAAATGTGCAAATGCACTCACACCTGCACATGCCACAAATTTAAAAACAATACAAATAAAGTAAGGCTTATTTTCACATAAACTAATCAATAAACTCTCCCCAACATACACTCCATTTTACATCCAGTCATTTATAAAAACAGCTGTACGCTAAAATAAACCTTTAAAAAAAGGGGCACACACACACACACACACACACACACACACCACACACACACACACACACACACACACACACACACGCACCACACACACACACATCTACACGGGATGAGAACTGAGGTAATTTTAAAATCATTGTCACTTGATGATTATTATCCCCCTCCCCAAAACATCACACTCTCTTCTCCCCCCCCCCTCCCCCCCCCCCCCCCACCCCTCTCTCTCTCTTATCCAAGTCTCGCCCTCACCCTCTCCTCTATCTTTATAACGACAGCATTAAACATTTACTCAGGATGGTCAGGTCAGTGATTATTCAATGAACGGATTGAAATAGGCAAGAAACTACGATTCAGTCTGTTGGTTTCACATTTAAAATTGCCGGAATCGTTTATCTGAAGGCATCTTTTCATAAAAGGGGAACAGAGGATGGGTTTCATCACATACAATCTTCTGAGCTTTCTTAGGCATCTTATTTCAAACATTTCTCCTAAACTTTGTTGCTTAACACCAATAATCTTATCCACACCGTTTCACGATCTTTTCCAGCAAGCATTTGTTTTTTCACATTTAATCCACCATACCACACTAAAAATGAAAAAGTGATCACAGATTCAATATTGCTTCTGTTGAATGCTTTTAAAACGTTACAGTTCACTCCAAGGTATCTCAATTTCTGTAAGCAATACACTTTTGGGACTGACATTTTTTATACACAGAGAGAGAATTAGAAGTGAATGTAAGTTTGACATCGATAACAGAACCTAAGTACTTATATTCAGTCACCCTTTCAACCTTGCTACCTGAGATCAGTAAATTGGAATAGGATCAGCATTTCTTCGGAAGTCAATGATCAGCTCCTTTGTTTTCTGGACATTAAGATCAAGGAAATTTGGGTTTGTCACACCACTGTGTAAAACTGTTCACAATTTCATTAAAAGCTCTATCTGAGTTAGAGAGATCTGTGACTCCCAGTATCATCAGAAAATTTTGATAAGGCTGTCATTATTACCTCTGCAGTCTTTTAGTGTAGAGAGTAAACAGACAAGGAGAAAGAACTGTACCTTGGGGGAGCACCGTTGATGTATAAGAAACGGATGAAACAGAGTTATGAAGCGAACCCACTGGGGGCAATTTACCAGAAAATCGATAATCCAGAGAATGAGATAAGAGGAGATGCCAAGTTGCTTTAGTTTACTGGCCAAAGATGGGGCTGTATAGTGTTGAAGGCAGAGGAGAAGTCAACAAACAGAATACGTGCGAACGACTTGGGCTTTTCTAAGTGTTTTAAAAACATGATGGAGGAAAAAAAAATTTGGCGTCTTCAGTGCCTCTGTTGTGTTTATATGCAAACTGTAGGGAATCAAGCTGATCCCGAGTCTGCACTAACAGTCTTTTAATAAGAATCCGTTCAAAACATTTCATAAGAATAGACGTTAAAGCAACAGGTCGATAATCGTTAAGGTTTGGGGACTGCATTGTTTGGTACAGGACATATCACAGACGTTTTCCAAATCACAGGGACAATGTGTTGTTGCAAAGATAGTTTAAAAAGCTTGGTAAAAGGACCCGCAAGCTGCGAACTACATGATTTCAGGAGTTTACCTTCCAAGCCATCAGGGCCTCCCGCTTTTTGCACTTTTATCTTTGAAAGGACAGAACGAACTTCATACTCTTCAATTTCTTCTACCACGATCGTTTCGTTCATGAGTTCTTGTCTAATTGAGGCTATTTCAACATTAAAATCATGTTTAAGATCGAAACGACAATAAAAGGAATTTAATTTTTCACAGAATTCCTTTTTGTCATGAGGGGTCATACCATGGAGGTCGATTTAAACTTGTCTTCCCCTGCTAACGTTTTGATACCTTTCCAGGCCTCTCTATGTTTCCAGACTGAAATTTGTGTTCAATCTTTTTTCTGTAATCTATCTTGCTTCTTTTATTTCTTTTGTTAGTTTCTTTTGAATATCATCACACAAAGCACGATCTTTCTGACAGCATGCTATCTTTTTTTCATTTAATGTTGTTTTGACCGCTTTCGATACCCATGGCTTATTGTTAGGGAATAATTTGACAGATTTTGTGGGAACAATGAGATCAGTACAGAATTTTATGTAATCTGTAATCACCCAGTGGCCTCATTAACATCAGTACATGAATCAAAAAACACATCCCAATCTGTGCAATCTAAACAGCCCTGTAGTTTTTCAACCGAGTCAGTAGACCATACTTTTATGTTTTTCGTCACAGTTTTTTCCGCTTTCAGTTTCTGCACATAAGTTGGTATAAGATGGACAGCATTATGATCTGACTTTCCTATACGATGTTTCTAAACACTTTTGTACGCCCTCTTGATGTTCCAAAGCATTTATCCGGAGTTTTATCACGGAGAGTTAGCGCATGTAACATATTGTTGAAAGGTAGGTAAAAAGTATCCAAGATCACAGTAGCTGAAATCCCCGACGATAAAATGAGGCGCATCAGGAGAGCGAGTCAGAAAAGTCTGTACTGTGTCGGTGATGTCGACTGCTGCACGTTTGGCGTTGGCTGATGGTGGCACGTACACAGTGGTCACAAAAACTTGTCCAAATTCACGTGGAAGTACTTGGGTCTAAATGAGAGTGTTAAAAGTTCTATATCTTGAGTACACAGCTGTTTTCTGACAAGGACGTTTTTTGCCGAACACCATCTTTCGTTCACATAGACACAACCCCCCCCCCCCCCCTCCTGACTTTTGCCTGTTATTAATCTATATCTGTCTGTTCTAAAAGGTAATCCAAAACCAGGGATTGAAACACTGTCATCACTTATCTTCTCCTCAAGCCATGTTTCAGTCAGACAGATCAGACACGCATCACGAAATTCAGATAAATATTTCACGCTCGCTTACAGTTCATCGAAATTGTAGTTGTTGTTGCAATGGCTGGGTCGGATGGAGCGGACATTGGCTAGAATCATTGAGGGCAGTGGTGGTCGGAAACCGTTTTTCTTTAGCCTACGTCGCACGCCTCCTCGCCGTCCACGCTTCCGCACATGCTGGGTATTGTTTGGGGAAGAGTTGGCAAGGATTTCACGTGGGAGAGAGAGAAGGTCAACGCACGCATTGTGAGAGGTATGTGGCTGAAATGTCAACAGAAAGTCACGACTGTACCTGAGCGTGAATCCGCCATCTTGAATCTGTGCATACGCACTGAATATAAATATTGAAATTAAAAACCACGCACAGCACTGTCACTCTCACAACAGGGTCAACAGCGTCGAACAACATCATGAATTCTTCACGAACCAACTTGCACAAATTCAGTCACAGCAATTCACCACAAAGCCAATAATTGTGAAAAAAAGGCGAGACAAGTCCCAACCACTGGTCGCCACTGTGCAGCGCCCTCTATCCCTGTTTGGGCTGTGACTCCCTTCAAACCAGAACTAACTTTTGCCCTTGTCACACGCTGTCAGAGATTTTTTGAGAAGCTAGAATTTTAGTTGTTCTGAGGCCCTGTTAGGGTTTTGACTCCACTAAAACCAGAACTGACATTTTTCATGTTGCACGCTGTCACAGATAATTGTGATGTTACAATTTTAGTTGTCTGTTCACCATGAAAGAAGGAATGTCTATTGGAGGTTGGGTGGAGGAGGAA
This sequence comes from Conus ventricosus, assembly GCA_018398815.1. NCBI lineage: Eukaryota > Metazoa > Mollusca > Gastropoda > Neogastropoda > Conidae > Conus > Conus ventricosus. Next base: position 99,293,574 of record CM031604.1, read on the forward strand.
ATGAGGAGTTGTAGAAAGAAGGAAGGGAAGGAGGTAAAAGGGAAAGGTTTGGGGAGACGAGGGGGTTGTGACCCATTTTATCTTTTTATCTTTATTTGTTTTTAACACTCACGTCGCGATGTTTATTTTTATGCCGATGTGAAAGATTTGAAAATGTGAATCTTATGAGTGGACAGCACGTGTCAAGTACACATTTCTTGTTTTTATACACGGAACAGAGATCTCTTAATTTCAACACAATTCACTATTTATCAGATCAGCTCCAAAGTTAACTGTTTGCTGGTGTTTGTCATCCACTGACAGAGATATAAACACCTAAATACACCAGCTACATGACACCACTTCTCACAGTGACCTTTTTCAAGAGCATACAACTTGGGGAAACAGACAGAACAGACAGACAACTATCCAAGCTACTAACAGGACAGGACAGTAGTCAGTAACAGGATATGAAATCAATCACTCAGACATATGGAAGAGTAGGGAAATTGATGAAGCACAGCTCCAACTTTAACTTGTAGCAGCATGGCTTCCACAGAAATTTCATGGCAATATAAGAAGACTACAGAGCCAGTGGGGACCACGTACCGTCACACGTCTGGCCTGTCCATCCCCACCGACACTCACAGCTGCCGTTGATGTGGTTACACGTTCCAGCCTTACATCTAGTGCTGCACTGTTCATTGCAGTCTTTACCATACCATCTGTCCCAGCATTCTGCAAGCAGATCAAATGCATTATAGGGAAACACTTCCAGCAATCGTTTAAAGACACACTGTCACAAATTGTGACCCAATATACCATCAGAAATCACCACACACAAAAAAGAAGTCAGAAGTCATTAAACGAAATCATTGTCAGAAAACATTAAAAACAGAAACACGGTCAAAAAATCACTGTCACGAATAATTAAACAGAAATTTTGCAAGAACTAACAGGACAGAAACTGCCAGACATCTTCCGGAAAAAACAGTCTTAGAAAATGTTTGAAAGAAGCACTCTTAGGACTCGTAAAACGGAAGTACTTTTTGAAGTTGCGAGACAGAAACACCGTCAAACAAAAGCATTGTTAGAAGTTGTTGAGCATGAAGACTTCCAGAAGCCATAAAACAATATTACAGCCAGATAGCCTTAAACAGAAATGCAATCAAAAGTTTTGAAACAGAAATACTGTCAAAAGTTGTTTCACAAAAGCATTGTAAGAGTAATTGAAAACGAAGACTTTCAGAAACCATAACACAAAATTACCGCCAGATAGCGTTAAACAGAACCAATATCAGAAATTGTAAAACATAAACACTGTCAGAAGCTGCAAAACATAATACGTCTGAAAACATTAAAAAGAAACACTGTTACACGCGTTAAACAGAAACACAGTTAAGAAATCAATGAACAAGCACATTTTGGAAGTTGTTGAATAAACACATCATTAGAAGTCGCTAAACAGAAACACAATCAAAAGTTAAAAGTTAAAAGGTAAAATCAGTTGCAGAAATCGTTGAACAGAAAGACCAAAGGAAGTCGTTTTATACAGACAGTGTAAAGTGGACACCATGACACAGTGCCCGGGGTCTGCTGTGTCAGTGTTGATTGTGGCCAGCTAAGAAAGAAGGTACAGGTGGAGAATAGGGACCACAGTGACAATTACAGCAACTACAAGGACCACAGTGACGATTACAGTAACTACAAGGACGACAGTCACGATTACAGTAACTACAAGGAGGACAGTGACGATTACAGTAACAGCAAGGAGGACATTGACCATTACAGTAACTACAAGGAGGACAGTGACAACAACAATAACTACAAAGAGGACAGTAACGATTACAGTAACTACAAGGAGGACAGTGACGATTACAGTAACTACAAGGAGGACAGTGACGATTACAGTAACTACAAGGAGGACAGTGACGATTACAGTAACTACAAGGAGGACAGTGACGATTACAGTAACTACAAGGAGGACAGTGACGATTACAGTAACAACAAGGAGGACAGTGACGATTACAGTAACAACAAGGAGGACAGTGACAATTACAGTAACAACAAGGAGGACAGTGACGATTACAGTAACTACAAGGAGGACAGTGACGATTACAGTAACTACAAGGAGGACAGTGACGATTACAGTAACAACAAGGAGGACAGTGACGATTACAGTAACAAAAAGGACAGTGGCGATTACAGTAAACACAAGGAGGACAGTGACGATTACAGTAACAACAAGGAGGACAGTGACGATTACAGTAACTACAAGGAGGACAGTGACGATTACAGTAACTACAAGGAGGACAGTGACGATTACAGTAACTACAAGGAGGACAGTAACGATTACAGTAACTACAAGGACAGTGACGATTACAGTAACTACAAGGAGGACAGTGACGATGACTGTAACTACAAGGAGGACAGTGACGATTACAGTAACTTCAAGGAGGACAGTGATGATTACAGTAACTACAAGGAGGACAGTGACGATTACAGTAACTACAAGGAGGACAGTGACGATTACAGTAACAACAAGGAGGACAGTGACGATTACAGTAACAACAAGGACAGTGACAATTACAGTAACTACAAGGAGGACAGTGACGATTACAGTAACTACATTGAGGACAGTGACGATTACAGTAACAACATAGAGGACAGTGACGATTACAGTAACAACATAGAGGACAGTGACGATTACAGTAACAAGGAGAGTGACGATTACAGTAACTACAAGGAGGACAGTGACGATTACAGATACTACAAGGAGGACAGTGACGATTACAGTAACTACAAGGAGGACAGTGACGATTACAGTAACAACAAGGAGGACAGTGACGATTACAGTAACTGAGGACAGTGACGATTACAGTAACAACATAGAGGACAGTGACGATTACTGTAACAACAAGGAGGACAGTGACGATTACAGTAACAACAAGGAGGACAGTGACGATTACAGTAACTACAAGGACAGTGGACGATTACAGTAACAACAAGGAGGACAGTGACGATTACAGTAACTACAAGGAGGACAGTGACGATTACAGTAACAGCAAGGAAGACATTGACCATTACAGTAACTACAAGGAGGACAGTGACAACAACAATAACTACAAAGAGGACAGTAACGATTACAGTAACTACAAGGAGGACAGTGACGATTACAGTAACTACAAGGAGGACAGTGACGATTACAGTAACTACAAGGAGGACAGTGACGATTACAGTAACAACAAGGAGGACAGTGACGATTACAGTAACAACAAGGAGGACAGTGACAATTACAGTAACAACAAGGAGGACAGTGACGATTACAGTAACTACAAGGAGGACAGTGACGATTACAGTAACTACAAGGAGGACAGTGACGATTACAGTCACAACAAGGAGGACAGTGACGATTACAGTAGCAAAAAGGACAGTGGCGATTACAGTAACAACAAGGAGGACAGTGACGATTACAGTAACTACAAGGAGGACAGTGACGATTACAGTAACTACAAGGAGGACAGTGACGATTACAGTAACTAAGGAGGACAGTGACGATTACAGTAACTACAAGGAGGACAGTAACGATTACAGTAACTACAAGGACAGTGACGATTACAGTAACTACAAGGAGGACAGTGACGATGACTGTAACTACAAGGAGGACAGTGACGATTACAGTAACTTCAAGGAGGACAGTGATGATTACAGTAACTACAAGGAGGACAGTGACGATTACAGTAACTACAAGGAGGACAGTGACGATTACAGTAAACAACAAGGAGGACAGTGACGATTACAGTAACAACAAGGACAGTGACAATTACAGTAACTACAAGGAGGACAGTGACGATTACAGTAACTACATTGAGGACAGTGACGATTACAGTAACAACATAGAGGACAGTGACGATTACAGTAACAACATAGAGGACAGGTGACGATTACAGTAACAAGGAGAGTGACGATTACAGTAACTACAAGGAGGACAGTGACGATTACAGATACTACAAGGAGGACAGTGACGATTACAGTAACTACAAGGAGGACAGTGACGATTACAGTAACAACAAGGAGGACAGTGACGATTACAGTAACTGAGGACAGTGACGATTACAGTAACAACATAGAGGACAGTGACGATTACTGTAACAACAAGGAGGACAGTGACGATTACAGTAACAACAAGGAGGACAGTGACGATTACAGTAACTACAAGGACAGTGACGATTACAGTAACAACAAGGAGGACAGTGACGATTACAGTAACTACCAGGAGGACAGTGACGATTACAGTAACTACCAGGAGGACAGTGACGATTACAATAACTACAAGGACAGTGACGATTACAGTAACTACAAGGAGGACAGTGACGATTACAGTAACGACAAGGAGGACAGTGATGATTACAGTAACTACAAGGAGGACAGTGATGATTACAGTAAATACAAGGACAGTGACGATTACAGTAACTACAAGGAGGACAGTGACGATTACAGTAACGACAAGGAGGACAGTGATGATTACAGTAACTACAAGGAGGACAGTGACGATTACAGTAACTACAAGGAGGACAGTGATGATTACAGTAACTACAAGGAGGACAGTGACGATTACAGTAACTACAAGGAGGACAGTGACGATTACAGTAACAACAAGGAGGACAGTGACGATTACAGTAACAACAAGGACAGTGACAATTACAGTAACTACAAGGAGGACAGTGACGATTACAGTAACTACATAGAGGACAGTGACGATTACAGTAACAACATAGAGGACAGTGACGATTACAGTAACAACATAGGGACAGTGACGATTACAGTAACAAGGAGAGTGACGATTACAGTAACTACAAGGAGGACAGTGACGATTACAGATACTACAAGGAGGACAGTGACGATTACAGTAACTACAAGGAGGACAGTGACGATTACAGTAACAACAAGGAGGACAGTGACGATTACAGTAACTGAGGACAGTGACGATTACAGTAACAACATAGAGGACAGTGACGATTACTGTAACAACATGGAGGACAGTGACGATTACAGTAACAACAAGGAGGACAGTGACGATTACAGTAACTACAAGGACAGTGACGATTACAGTAACAACAAGGAGGACAGTGATGATTACAGTAACTACAAGGAGGACAGTGACGATTACAATAACTACAAGAACAGTGACGATTACAGTAACTACAAGGACGACAGTGACGATTACAGTAACTACCAGGAGGACAGTGACGATTACAGTAACTACCAGGAGGACAGTGACGATTACAATAACTACAAGGACAGTGACGATTACAGTAACTACAAGGAGGACAGTGACGATTACAGTAACGACAAGGAGGACAGTGACGATTACAGTAACTACCAGGAGGACAATGACGATTACAATAACTACAAGGAGGACAGTGACGATTACAGTTACAACATGGAGGACAGTGACGATTACAGTAACTACATGGAGGACAGTGACGATTACAGTAACTACCAGGAGGACAGTGACGATTACAGTAATACAAGGAGGACAGTGACGATTACAGTAACTACCAGGAGGACAGTGACGATTACAGTAACTACAAGGAGGACAGTGACGATTACAGTTACAACATGGAGGACAGTGACGATTACAGTAACTACAAGGAGGACAGTGACGATTACAGTAACTACAAGGAGGACAGTGACGATTACAGAAACAACATAGAGGACAGTGACGATTACAGTAATTACAAGGAGGACAGTGACGATTACAGTAACTACAAGAAGGACAGTGACGATTACAGTAACTACAAGGAGGACAGTGACGATTACAGTAACTACAAGGAGGACAGTGACGATTACAGTAACAACAAGGAGGACAGTGACGATTACAGTAACAACAAGGAGGACAGTGACGATTACAGTAACTACAAGGAGGACAGTGACGTTTACAGTAACAACATAGAGGACAGTGATGATTACGGTAACTACAAGGAGGACAGTGATGATTGCAGTAACTACAATGAGGACAGTGACGATTACAGTAACTACAGGGAGGACAGTGACGATTACAGTACCTACAAGGAGGACAGTGATGATTACAGTAACAACAAGGACAGTGACGATTACAGTAACTACAAGGAGGACAGTGACGATTACAGTACCTACAAGGAGGACAGTGACGATTACAGTAACTACAAGGAGGACAGTGATGATTACAGTAACAACAAGGACAGTGACGATTACAGTAACTACAAGGAGGACAGTGATGATTACAGTAACAACAAGGACCGTGATGATTACGGTAACTACAAGGAGGACAGTGACGATTGCAGTAACTACAAGGAGGACAGTGACGATGACAGTAACTACAAGGAGGACAGTGACGATTACAGTAACTACAAGGACGACAGTGACGATTACAGTAACTACAAGGAGGACAGTGACGATTACAGTAACTACAAGGAGGACAGGGACGATTACAGTAACTACAAGGACAGTGACGATTACAGTAACTACAAGGAGGACAGTGACGATTACAGTAACAACAAGGAGGACAGTGATGATTACAGTAACTACAAGGACAGTGACGATTACAGTAACTACAAGGACAGTGACGATGACAGTAACTACAAGGAGGACAGTGACGATTACAGTAACTACAAGGACAGTGACGATGACAGTAACTACAAGGAGGACAGTGACAATTACAGTAACTACAAGGAGGACAGTGATGATTACAGTAACTACAAGGAGGACAGTGAGAATTACAGTAACTACAAGGAGGACAGTGACGATGACAGTAACAACAAGGAGGACAGTGACAATAACAGTAACTAGAAGGAGGACAGTGACGATGACAGTAACAACAAGGAGGACAGTGACGATTACAGTAACCACAAGGACAGTGACGATTACAGTAACTACAATGAGGACAGTGACGATTACAGTAACAACAAGGAGGACAGTGACGATTACAGTAACTACAAGGAGGACAGTGACGATGACAGTAACAACAAGGAGGACAGTGATCATTACAGTAACTACAAGAAGGACAGTGACGATTACAGTAACTACATGGAGGACAGTGACGGTTACAGTAACTACAAGGAGGACAGTGACGATTACAGTAACCACAAGGAGGACAGTGACGATTACAGTAACTACAAGGAGGACAGTGACGATTACAGTAACTACAAGGAGGACAGTGACGATTACAGTAACTACATGGAGGACAGTGACGATTACAGTACCTACAAGGACAGTGACGATTACAGTAACTACAAGGAGGACAGTGATGATTGCAGTAACTACAAGGAGGACAGTGATGATTACAGTAACTACAAGGAGGACATTGATGATTGCAGTGACTAGTAACTACAAGGAGGACAGTGACGATTTCAGCAACTACAAGGATGACAGTGACAATTACAGGAACAAGGACGACAGAGACGATTACAGTAACAACATAGAGGACAGTGACGATTACAGTAACTACAAGGACAGTGACGATTACAGTAACTACAAGGACAGTGACGATTACAGTAACTACAAGGACAGTGACGATTACAGTACTACAAGACAGTGACGATTACAGTAACAACAAGGAGGACAGTGACGATTACAGTAACAACAAGGAGGACAGTGACGATTACAGTAACTACAAGGAGGAAGGAATTCTGTTTAATACCCAGTCATACAAGGTGATTTAAGGCATGTGCTTAAGATCATCATTTTCAAATTAGATTGAGATCATTTATAAAACAAAACAAACAAAAAAAAAGGAAAAAAAGGCAGAAAAAAGTTTCAAAGCGAGGTGACTGTACACGATAATTGAAACAAACCTAAAGGAAAAATACTATTCCACTGAACAAGACACAAAAAACTGCTAAATAATACACGACGCGTTTCGACCTCTTTGGTCTTTTTTTTTTTTAGCCGAAACAAGCAATATTGAAGAAAATGGAAACAACAACGGAAACGAACGAACAATGACTTGTCTCTTCAAAGTATTTGTGGGGATGAGTGATTGCTCGTTCCTCGTTTTCATTGTCTAGTAATTTTTCTTTTAAGTTTGCCACAAAAAAAGAAAGACAAGGGGGGAGAGGGGAGGTGGAGGAGGGTCAAAGGTAGGTGGGGTGAGAGGGGGGGGGGGAGCTGGATTGTGTTAAGCAGCAGTCAGGATAGATGGAGGGAAGAAACAAGAAGAACAAGAACTAAAACAGCAACTGGAACAAAACAACATTGACAGAAACAACGACAGGAATAACAGCAACAACAAGCGCCACAACAGGAGCGAGAAGAAGAAGAAGAAAAACAACGGAAGAACACAATAACAACGACAACGACAACAAAGGCAACAATTAGGTTTGCAAAAAATACCATCCCACCCTGGGCATCACATCAATGACTGAGCAGGTAGAGCAGTAAACGGGGGAGCAAGACATTTCTGAGGTAGTATAAGAGTAAGAACATTGTCATACAAAGAAAGGAATCATGTGCTTGAAAGAACTTTTTTGGTGTGGTGTTTCAATTCATCTCCAAGGCCTCGTCCAAGGGCTATTTCAGACTTTGTATAAATAGAGCGAGCTGTTTTAAATGGAAACTTTCTGTCTGTTACGTAACTCACAACGGACTAAATTTAGACACGTCATAGTGATATCACTGTGCAACAGATCATTCTTGACTGAAGCCATCGTTACCACCTACAGACATAAATGTGTTGATGTTGTTTTTAAATTTCTTTTTAGATTCGTTATTGATTGATTCTTTTGTTAAATTGGCGACATACTTTATTACAAAACAGTTCAGTAACGTTAGGTAATTGTACCTGACATCACTTCAAATGTACATCTTCAATTTCTCTCTCATCTGCCATGCTTGAACTTGCACACTATGCACTCTCCACCTACCCCCAACCCCTTTCCGTATCTCCACCACATCTTTGTTGATTTGTCACAATCCAATGAGAAAATTATTAACATTACTTCGATGTCTACAATCACTAGTGTGTGTAATGGGACATTATATAGAGTTCCTTCTTTCCCGAGAACAAGAAGACAGGAAAAAAGCGTCACAAGAGTAACAACACAAGCAACTGGAACAAGAACTACAATAACAACAAGAACATAAGATCAACCTAAAGAACAGTGACAGCAACAACAACACTAAACTGATTCGCAAGAGCAATCACAAGAAAACTATCTGAGGCATTTCTTGCTTCCCTTTCTGCTATTCTATCTGCTTGGTCATTGAAATCAAAGCCAGGGTGGAATGGTACTCAGCACTAAACAAAACAACAACAGCAATCACAAGAAGAACGAAGAGCAGCAAGAGCAACAGAAATAACAACAAGACAAGCATCGAAGACATCGACAACCAGAAGACAAACAACAGGAACCAGAACAAACAAAACATCTAAAGGAAAGCAAGTGAAACAAGCAGAACACCAAGAACAAGACCAGCAAGAAAACAACAACAACAACAACAACAACAACAACAAAACAGGAGCATGAAGGGGACATCTGCAGCAAGAAATATGTATGTAATTATGTACACATTCTTCTGCCTGTCTGTTTGGGTATGCATGTATGTACATACATATATTACAATGTATGTGTATATGCATATACGTCTGTATGTATGTAGGGTTGTAGGTATACATGTATGCGTGCATGTATACATATATGCATGTATGTATGATTATCTTATATATGAATTAGGTGTGTGTGTGTGTGTGTGTGTGTGTGTGTGTGTGCGTGTGTGTGTGTGTGTGTGTGTGTGTGTGTGTATGTGTGTGTGTGTGTGTGTGTGTGTTGTGCTGTGTGCGTGTGCGTGTGTTTGCGTGCGTGCGTGCGTGCGTGTGTGTGTGTGTGTGTGTGTGTTGTGTGTGTGTGTGTGTGTGTGTGTGTGTGTGTGTGTGTGTGTGTGTGTGTGTGTGTGTGTGTGTGTGTGTGTGCTTGTCCGCCTTTCTATCTGTGCGGCGGTGTGCCAGTCACACTGTTATGTGACAGTTTAGTTAGCGCTGCTCGTTGTGAGGAAGTGACAGCTTACCTTGATCACACCTTTTGTAATATCCTGGTTTCCAGCCCGGCAGACAGTCGCCGTTGCATTGACCAGTCACGTGGTCACACTGTCCCAAAGGACAGCCTTCACCACACACTTCATCACAGTTCCTACCGTACTGACCAGGGTCACACTCTGCAACAGATATCACGGCAGGTGGAGATCTATAGAGAAGTAACTCCCGATAGCAGCGTTTAGACAGAACAAAACAGTACATGTAGAGACGTCTAGACAGAATTGAACATTACATGTAGAGAATAAAGACAGAACAATACAGTAGATGTAGAGACGTACAGACAGAACCAAACAGTACACGTGTAGACGTATAGACAGAACCAAACACTACATGTACAGACGTATAGACAGAAGAAAACAGTACGTGTAGAGAGGTATCGACAGAACAAAACAACACAAGTAGAGAAGTATACATAGAACAACACAATGCATGTAGAGACGTATAGATATAACAAAACAATACATGTACAGATGTATAGTGTCATGGACACTACTACTGGACAATCAGCGGTATGCAAGCAGGTATAATATATGCTTCCATCCGCAGAGGAGCAGATCGATGAAGCCAGGAGGGTCTGTTTGTGTTGTATTCATATGTAGAATGTTTCAGGTCCGACGATTATGACTGTATCGAGCGGAGTGCCGACCTGCGTCTTCGTAACCATTGATTTTGATTTATTTTATTTTAGAGCGAATGCAGGCTACAGTTAATAGTGTGGTTGTAAATGCGTGTATGTAGAGGGTGTATATTATTTAGTATTGTTGGAGAATGAACTAAGGACTCTCTATCTCTGTAGCAGGTATCTTATCTTTTCCGTATCTGAATCCGGTCTTTTCTATATCTATATCTATTCTCGTATCATCGTTATCGTCTTCTGTATTCCTCGCATCCCCTGTCTTGGGCTTATCGCACATCGCTGCATTCTACACTCATCGCCAAGTTCTTCAATTGGTATCTCCACCCATGTGTACATGTGTTCTTGATAAGTTGGTTTTTGAAGAACGTTTTGAAGAAAGTGAAAAACCAACTTATCAATCTACTAAAGAAATGGAAGAAAGAAGATTCATCTCCCCTAATCTGTACCAACGACTTTACCCCACTTCTGAATCCACGCCTAAGATGTATGGATTACCTAAGACACACAAAAAGGATGCCCCCCCCTCTGCGCCATTGTGTCCAGCTGTGGCAGTGTCGTGTACAATGCCTCCAAATTCCTGACACAAGTATTGGGACCTTCAGTCGGGCAGACCGAGCACCACATAGTCAACAGCACAGACTTTGTACAGAAGATGGAAAACCAGCAACTGGCTCCAGGGGAGAAACTTGTCTCCTATGATGTTTGTGCACTGTTCACTAGCATCCCTGTACCCAAGGCTCTCCAAGTCATTCGGGAGAAGATTGAGGATGACTACCACCTTCGTCACCAGTGTGAACTCACTACAAACAGGTGCTAGAACTGTTGGAACTATGCCTCACTAGCACCTACTTCTCGTTCAACCACGAGTTCTACCAGCAGAAACAAGGAGCTGCCATGGGTTCGCCAGTATCCCCAGTGGTACCCAATCTGTACATGGAACATTTTAGAAAAGTACCCTTGAGACCGCTGCCAACCCTCCCAGCATGTGGTACCGCTATGTGGATGACACCATGATCCGCATACAGGAGACGGAGGTTGACAGCTTCACCACTCACTGAATTCCATCAATGACAGTATCCAGTTCACCCCGAAACTGAATCAGAAGGCAAGATCGCGTTCCTGGACACTCTTATCTCCCGAAACCCTGACGACAGGGTGGAGACCAGTGTCTATAGGAAACCCACCCACACTGACCAATATCTGAACTTTCACTCCAACCACCTCCTCCAACACAAGAGATCTGTTGTTAACACCGTATGCACAGAGCCTCTGTACTGTGTTCCACTAAGGAGGAAGAGCTGAAAGAAGAAGAACACATCAAGACTGCCCTTTCCGCTAATGGATACCCTGCATGGATGTGGGACAACCCTCAAATTCGCTACCCTTCTTCTACAGAATGGACATGTGAAAGTGGGGATCCCTTACATTAAAGGAGTCTCAGAGCGTCTAGCCAGGACCTTCCAACAACATGGATGCAAAGTGTTCCACAAACCCACCAACTCCCTACGCCTGCAACTGACTCATGTCAAAGACAAAACGGACACCCTCAGGCGGTGTGGTGTAGTGTACCAGGTAGGGTGTTAAGACTGTGCCAATACCTACATTGGCGAGACAGCAAGACCACTCACCACCCGTCTACAGGAACACCAAAACCGATCTACGTTTTGCCATACACGAACACCTACAAGCCACTGGCCACAGTTTCAGCCCCCAAGAAACCAAATCTTATCTAAGAGCCCTTCCTCACAAAAAAGAAAAGTTAAAGAAGCCATCGAAATCAAGACCAGACGCCCCAGCCTGAACAGAGATCAAGGTTTCGAACTTCCCCCATCTACAATCAGATCCTGACAACTATTCACCCCACACAACAGTCGCCCCACCAGGCCTCGCTGCCACAACAGCAACAGTGAGCTGAAGAAGACAGGGCGACCCTGTCGAAATATTCTCAAAGTAAGTTTTTGATTCTGAGTCTAAACACTTTTCTAATGTCGGATTCAGAATCCAGAAACCTATATTCCTACGAATGAGAGAGTTAGAAGTGAGAGAGAATGTTACAATACTTTGATGATCGTGATTGTATTGAATCATTATATCAGTCAATTCGAACGGATCGCCAAAATCCGGGAGTGGAGTGAAGAAACATGGGCCACGCGGTTAAGAACACTGTTAAAAGGAAAAGCTAGGGGTGTGTATACCCGACTTAGTGATGAATAGGCCAGTGACTATACCATTCTGAAGAAAGCACTGTAAGAGAAGTTTCAGTTAACTACCGACTCGTACCGAAGGAAGTTCAGATCTGCTAAGCGCGAGCCGAATGAGTCGTTCAGTGACTATCTGGTAAGACTTGATTTGTATTGCCTGAGATGGATTGAGCTGTCCGGAAAAGACAAATCGTTCGAAGATGTTTTTGATTTAATGTTGCAAGAGCAATTTCTTGAAGGGTTGAGATCCGAAAAGCCACGTCCATTAAGGAACGGAAGCCAGGAAGCGCGCAAGAGATGGCGACGTTGGCCGAAACGTACGAAGAGGCACATTCAAGTGAAGATTCCGACCGAGGGGTGACGTAGAGAGGATGCGGTATGGTCCGAACCCGAATAGGAACAACCAACAACAAAGAGTTCCACACACAGGGAGGGAGACAATAGACCACAGAATACTCTGCCCGAAAGGAGGCGTTTTGCGTGTAACAGCACACGGCACATTAGGCGTGATTGTCATAAAGTTGCTAACACCATCAATCTCGTCACAGATAGCGACAAGAAGACAGCAGGAAAGGAATTAAAGCAACCGAAAGGTTGTGTGATAAGTGCAAACTTATCGAGTTCGACAACCACTGTCCAGTGTCTATTGAGGGAGTGATGACCGACAGCATAAGGGACACAGGAGCATCGATCTCAGTAGTATCAGAAGAGCTCGTGCCAAAAGATAGGATAACCGAGAGAAGGAAAACTGTAACTCTAGCGTCAGGAAGGGTTCAACAAGAGCTACCTGTAGCAGTTGTACACATTGACTCACCGTATGTGAAGGCGATGTAGAGGTTGCCGTAATGAAGGATCCCGTACACCCAGTTATCATAGCGTACTATAAACAAGCGTTTAGAACCAGAAGCAGGTCAAGGATCCCAGTATACCCTGTCAGAGAAATAGTTTCTTTCTGTGGAGACTAGGCAGCAGGCGAAAGGTGAAAAGTCAAACGGAATACACCTAAAGCCGATAACAAGCCGGCCAAGACCAAGACGGATCCAAAGAAAGTAAAAGAATTTCAGAAACACGATCCAACTTGGAAAGAATGTGCAGGTGGGGGGCTTCTAATGAGAAAAGGGGTAACGCCACATTCGTTGTAGAAGGGGTATTCTTACAGGAAACACATAGACAAGAAGGGTCGTCGACAAAAACAAATGATTGCTCCGAAGCAGCTCAGAAGTGAGGTACTGAAGAACGCCCTGATACACCAATGGCAGGACACATGGGAGTAAAGAAGACGACATCGAGGATCTGGACCGAGTTCTATTGGCCAGGAATAGTAGGGGACATACGTAGATACTGTGTGTCATATGACGCATGTCAACGTACCGTTAGTAAAGGACAGATAAGGAAAGTACCACTGGTCAGGACACCACGAGTTGATACACCATTCAGAAGGGTAGGAGTAGACATCATCGGCCCGATAAAACCAATGTCAGGGAGCAAGAAACAGTATGTACTGGTCACGGTTGACTTTGCCACAAGATATCCGGAAGCAATAGCGTTAAAAGACATCACCACTGAATCAGTAGCAGATGCATTGTGGGAGATGTGGACAAGGACCAGCGTACCATCTGAGATGTTAATGGACAGAGGGAGTCAGTTCAGGAGCCCAACCATGAAAGAAGCATTGAATTTGCTAGCCATAAGAGGACTCAAGACTACCCCATACCACCCACAAACCAACAGACTCATTGAAAAGTTCAACGGAACGCTTAAAGCATGTTGAACAAACTAGTACTAGAACAACCAACGACTTGGGACACATTTATACCCGCGCTATTGTTTGCGCACTGAGAAGTGCCACAAGAGTCCAGGGATTCTGTCCATTTGAACTTTTGTATGGACATCAAGTGAGAGGACCAATGCAGATCCTACGGGCTATCTGGACAAACGAAGACCTGACAGAAGAAGCTAGGACAACAGCAGAATATGTCACGGAACTGAAAACCAAGATCTATGATACGTGCAAGATAGCACAGGAAAACTCCGTTGAGGCCGCAGAACATCATGCTAAATCTCTATGATGTCAAGGCAAAGAAAAGAAAACTTAAACCTGGAGCAAAAGTACTCGTACTGAGACGGTGAAACGCAACAAGCTTGAGCTACAATGGATGGGACCTTTCGAAGTCGTCAAGAGAGTAAACAGTGTCGACTACGTCATAAGAATCGGCAAAATCCACAAGGTATTCCACATCAACATGCTCAAAGAATACCTCGAGAGAGAGAGCAGTTGACCGATAGGGTTACACCTGAGGAAGACGGAGATGATGGACTGGATAACGATGGCTGCGAGATCGCGATCGTAGTGTTAGAGGAGACAGACCTGCCAGATGCAGACGGCATGGGAATGTATTACTACCCCGAGTACCAAGAGTCACGAAACGGAAGAAGATGTCGTCATCGATCTAGGGTTAACTGCTAGCAGAAAGAAGCAAGTTCAAGATCTGTGTAGGAAGTACAAGAGAGTACTGACAGATAAACCTAGAGACAGATTTAGAAGAGATCTCATTTGAACTGACAGACGATAGGCCAGTATTCGTGAGACAATACCCATTACTCATCCCAGGTAGAAACGATCGAGAGGGAGTAAAAGAGATGTTAGAGATGGGGGTCATCGATCCTGCTCAATCACCCTACAACGCACCAGTTGTATAAGTTAAGAAGAAGGATGGATCAGTGAGGTTCTGTTTAACTATAGGAAGCTGAACAAAGTAACCGTTTTTGATACTGAACCACTACCCGACCTAGAATACTTGTTTTCCAAACTATTGAAAGCAAACTTTTTCACAAAACTTGATCTTTCGAAAGGGTTCTGGCAATGCCGAGTAAGAGATCTCAAGACAAGAGTAAGGACAGCGTTCTCAACACCAATGAGTCAATTTCAGTGGACGCGAATGCCATGTGGCCTACAAAATGCAGGCAGTGTTTTCTCAGATGAGAAAAATTAATCCAACCCATGAACAGAAGTGATGTCGACAACTTCATGGATGATATCCTAATTGCAAATGAACATGGAAGAACACCTTGAAGCAATTGAAGCTGTACTCAGAAGGTTAACGGAAGTAAATTTATCAGCCAAACCGTCCAAGTGTCATTTCGGATTCAAAGAACTGAACTACCTGGGGCATCGCGTAGGAAGCAGAAAGGTGTGGCCTGAATTGGAGAAGATAGAGAAAGTCAAAGACGCCAAGCAACCAGAGACAAAGAAAGAGCTTAGAGCATTCTTAGGCTTGACAGGATACTATCGCAAGTTTATACCCAACTATGCGACCATTGCACTGCTGCTCACTGATAGAACGTGCAAGAAGGAACCAGAGAGAATCTGTTGGAACGCTAGTTGCCAACAAGCCTTCACCACCCTGAAGGAAAAGCTGACGGATATTCCTATTATTTGTTTGCCCGACTTAGGCAAAGAGTTCGTGCTGTGCACAGATGCGTCCGACAGAAGAGTTGGGGCAGTGTTGTTCCAAGAGCAAGGGGATGGTTGTAGAGCAGTCGCTTACGCTAGTAAAAAGTTGAAGGGGGCAGAGTTGAATTATGCCACCATAGAGAAAGAATGCCTGGCAGTGGTCTGGGGGATTAAGAAATTTGAGAGATACCTGTACGGGAAGAAGTTTACCCTGCAGACTAATCATCAGCCACTCCAGTCATTGCAACGATTGTTTCGTTACGAATGGAAGATTGATGAGGTGAGCGCTGCATCTACAACAGTACTGCTTCACAGTACAGGTTATCCCAGGTGTGGATAACATCGGCGCTGATTATCTCAGTCGTATGAAGTGAATTGAAAATCTTGCCAGTTTTAAAAAGGGGGGCTTTTCCCCATGATCCGGTTATATCTTTAAAACCAGATTTTCAAGTCTAAAAAGGGGGCTATTGTCATGGACAATACGACTGGACAACCAGCGGGATGAAAGAGAGAGAGAGAGAGAGAGAGAGAGAGAGAGAGAGAGAGAGAGAGAGAGAGAGAGAGAGAGAGAGAGAGAATAGAGGGATGTTTACGGATGAGTGGAATGACGCAAGGTGTAGTATGATGTCGTTCGGAAATCGAGTCATCGCATAAGTAACCCATTAATTTTGTCTTAGTGATGTTAGGCCGTCGCTGTGGTATATCCAATCGCGCGGCTGGACCCAATTGCCAGGATTATATCTGACAGTTAACCGCACAGGGTCGATCGTTCCCGAGCCTATGGCTGTTTAACATACCTGTTGAGGTAAGAGATCAGCTCTAGCAGGTATAATAGATGCTTCCATCCGCAGAGGAGCAGATCGATGAAGCCAGGAGGGTCTGTTTGTGTTACTTACTTGATACTTGATTTTTTGCGGTGTAGAAGGCCTGTATAGCCTGTTCACCGTTCAAAGAAAGAAGTCACTAGACTATGTGTGGCATGCGTGGCACAGCCTAGTGGTAACATACTGGATCATATAGGGACGGTGCATTCCTCCAGTGCGCATCCAGTCTGTTTTTAAACGCGTTGACGGATGGGGCGGTTACGACATTGTCCGGAAGACTATTCCAGACTGTGGCAACACGCTGGGAGAAGTAACCGGCTCGCATATTCAGCCTGCAGTGACCCTTGGCTAACTTAAGACTGTTCCCCGGGTGTCCTTGTCTTGGAAGAGGGGGAGCACTGGTCGATCTGTGTCATAAATCCCATGGACGTATTTGTACACGTCGATCACGTCACCTCTGGTACGGCGATGCTCCAAGCTAGGTAGCTTCAGGCTAACAAGACGTTCTGGGTACGGGAGATCCTTCAGAGGACCTATCAGGCGGGTTGCTCTCCTCTGGACATCTTCCAGGTCTCTGCAGAGTGTCTTGTGTCTTGGTTGCCAGACTGAGTGGCCATATTCCAAAGCTGGTCTCACTAGGGACTTGTAGAGTGAAACAAAGGTTTGCGGCGTAAGATGGTCAAAAGTTCTCCTTATAACGCCTAGGGTTCTGTTGGCTTTTGCTGTTATGTGTGCCACATGATTCTTGAAACTCAAGTCTTTGTCCACCAACACACCCAGGTCTTTTTCAACATTACTCTCCTCTAACCAATGATGCACTCCACTCCCTGGGGGTTGCGTCCCTTCATGCAGTAGGTGGCTGCTTCCTTTGGATGGCCCAGTCTCAGGACGCTGCACTTCTCTGGATGAAAGCGTAGTTGCCAGTCCGTGGACCACTGCTGTAGCCGGTCTAGATCCTCTTGAAGAGTAGCCCTAGAGTTGCTGTCGTCGCTACGCATAAAAGCCTTTGTGTCATCTTTGTGTCATCTTTGTGTTGTATTATTTGTAGAATGTTTCAGGTCCGACGATTATGACTGAATCGAGCAGAGTGCCGACCTGCGTCTTCGTAACCATTGATTTTGATTTATTTTATTTTCAGAGCAAATGTGTGACGTCAACGTAAATTATGACGTCAACTTGAAATGACATAGGTAACTACATGACGAAAATAATATTAGACAAGAGAAGAGAGCACGAAGTAACGGCCGAGGCTTTGGTGTCCAGCCTATTTTATTTTGTTTTAATCGTCGTTTTCTCCATAGTGATACTATGTGGAGAGGCTGACTTTCAAGTCAGTAGTACGTGGATGTTCACTGTCTATGTGCGATACTTCTGATGACGGTACCAGCGAAATATGTTCCAGGAAATTTATTTGTTATAAAAATGTTGTGAATGCTGTGTCGGCGAGAGTGACAAAACTCCTGCAAGAATATTTATGTGCTCTAATTGTACCACCACATGTGTGTCGGTGGGTTGAGTTATTGATATGAACATTGTACTATGAATACACGGAGAAGCTAATTTTTGTTTTAGATCAACAATACATCGAAGTTTATTGTGTTCTGTGAGACTGATGAAATCGTGTTCGCCGGGGATTCAATATTGATTGCTGTGCCTTGTGAATCTGCAGTTCTTCTATGGTTTACTGTGCCTTGTGAATCTGCGGTTCTTCTTCTGTGGATTACTGTGCTTTATGAATCTGCGGTTCTTCTTCTATGGATTGCTGTGCTTTGTAAATCTGCGGTTCTTCTTCTGGAAGTTATATGTGATTTATTGTGCTTGTTGTGTGGAGACTCTGTTTCTTCTTTTTCATCGCTTGTGTTTGTGAACGGCTGTACTTGTCATGTGGGGACCTTGGTTATCCTTCTATGTCTTCTTTTAGTGTTGTAGACTGTAGCTTGGGTACTGTGGAACTGAGTGTGTTGACTGTATATGTGAGACACTGTGGACGGCGCCGGCGAGATTTGTGAGTTATATCAAGATACGTAGTATGATACGCTGATATAATGATGATTGAAGTGTCTTATGTATTGATGTCTTAATTGACGTGCATTGATCTGTATTCTATGTAGTGGCATGTATTGATTTTGTAACAATTCATATTGATGGTTCAGCAGCATATAAAAAGAAGAAATCTAACACGTGGTTGCCTGGCTATCCATGTTCGTATGGTGTGGTGTGTGTAGGGAAAAGTCGTACACGCATCAAACTTTTGAGAGCGAGAGTCAGACAACAAACACGCACCACACACCATCCGTAACAAAACGCAGGCACAGTTGGGGAACAGTTGGTTGTAATGCTGTATGAGATGTATATTATTTAGTATGTTGGAGAATGACTAGGGACTCTCGATCTCTGTTGCAGGTATCTTATCTTTCGTATCTGAATCGGTCTTTTCTATCTATTCTCGTATCATCGTCATCGTCTTCAATATTCCTCGCATCTCCTGTCTTGGGCTTATCGCACATCGCGCATTTTACACTCATCGCCAAGTTCTTCAATGAGTATCTCCACCATGTGTACATGGTTCTTTTTATGCACTTCTAGATGATGTTGATTTGTGTGCTCATGATGGAAAGGACTGATCTGATATGCTGCGGGAAGAATTCTATGACTATACGTATAAACGAAAAGAAAGAAAGAAAGAAGAAACAACAAAACCACCTGTATTATTCGTCAAGTGAAGAAGTGTGTTTCCGTGTGACAGAGAAAAGGAAAAGGAATGTTTAGTCTATTCGGGAGAACTGGAACTGGTCACAGCGCTGAGGATTCTGTGTCCATAAGTGCTGTGAAGAAAGAAGAGACTGTTTATTTCCAATGCTGTGTTGTAAAGTGTTGAGGTGTCCATAAGTGCTGTGAAGAAAGAAGAGACTGTTTATTTCCAATGCTGTGTTGTAAAGTGTTGAGGTGAATAGTAACTGCGATTTTATATATACATACACGAAGATATCTGTGGATCTACGTGCTTCCTGGAATCGAATGAAGGTTGCTTTAACCAGCCGATCACGACCGACGACGAGTAACCCGGTTTCAAGAGAAGACGACGCAACCAAGATACGTATCATTCGACAAATACCCGCACACGCATGCATACACGCATTGATGTACAAATCTTGTTAGTAGCCTGGTGTGAGTAGGTGAATGAAAGCTTTTCCATAACACAGCATCTATTATCATTATTACATTGACAACTGATCATCATATCGTCCATCATATCATATGTGCATAAATAAATGTGTTCGAAATTGTCATCGGGCTCTTCGCGTCTGATAGCCTGAATCAGAACGCGGGGTGAGTGAAGCATCCACACGCACCTCACCACATCCACTCTCCTGCAGTGTGACATGTCGACAGAATCAAACAGTACATGTATAGACGCATAGACAGAACAAAACAATACATGTAGAGACTATAGACAGAACAAAACAGTACATGTACCGATGTATACACAGAACCAAACAATACATGTACAGATGTATACACAGAACCAAACAGTACATGTATAGATGTATGAGAACAAAACAGTACATGTACAGACGTATAGACAGAAGCAAACAGTACATGTACAGACGCATAGACAGAAGCAAACAGTACATGTAGAGGAGGTATATAAGAACAAAACAGTAGATGTACAGACGTATAGACAGAAGCAAACAGTACATGTACAGACGTACAGACGTATAGACAGAAGCAAACAGTACATGTACAGACGTTATAGACAGAAGCAAACAGTATATGTAGAGGTATATAAGAACAATACAGTAGATGTACAGACGTATAGACAGAAGCAAACAGTACATGTAGAGACGTATAGAGAGAACGAAACGGTACATGTACAGACGTATAGACAGAACAAAACAGTACATGTAGAGAGGTATAGACAGAACAAAACAGTACATGTACAGACGTATAGACAGAACTAATACAGTACACGTACAGATGTACAAGAACAAACATTACATGTATCAGGTAGAGATCTACAGAGACACACAGTGCCAGGTAGAGATCTACTGAGACAACACAGTGTCAGGTAGATATCTACTGAGACAACACAGTGTCAGGTAGAGATCTACTGAGACAACACAGTGTCAGGTAGAGATCTACAGAGAACAACACAGTGTCAGGTAGAGATCTACAGAGAGAACAACACAGTGTCAGGTAGAGATCTACTGAGACAACAACACAGTGTCAGGTAGAGATCTACAGGAACAACACAATGTCAGGTAGAGATCTACAGAGAACAACACAATGTCAGGTAGAGATCTACTGAGACAACACAGTGTCAGGTAGACTACAGGGAAAACAACACAGTGTCAGGTAACAGATCTACAGAGAACCGCACAGTGTCAGGTAGAGATCTACGACAGAACAACACAGTGTCAGGTACAGATCTATAGAGACAACACAGTGTCAGGTAGGGATCTACGGACAGAACAACACAGTGTCAGGTACAGATCTATAGAGACAATCAGTGTCAGGTAGGGATCTACGGACAGAACAACACGGTGTCAGGTACAGATCTATAGAGACAACACAGTGTCAGGTAGAGATATACGGACAGAACAACACAGTGTCAGGTACAGATCTATAGAGACAACACAGTGTCAGGTAGGGATCTACAGAGAACAAAACAGTGTCAGGTACAGATCTATAGAGACAACAGTGTCAGGTAGGGATCTACAGAGAACAACACAATGTCAGGTACAGATCTATAGAGACAACAGAGTGTCAGGTAGAGATCTACAGAGAGAACAACACAGTGTCAGTAGAGATCTACAGAGAACAACACAGTGTCAGTAGAGATCTACAGAGACAACACAGCGTCAGGTAGAGATCTTCACGTGCGATCAACACAGTGTGAGACAGAGATCTACAGAGACAACAGAGTGTCAGGTATAGATCTACAGAGAACAACACAGCGTGAGATACATAGCTAAAATGATAACAACACAGTGTCAGGTAGAGATCTACAGGGGAACGACACAGTACTAGGTAGAGATCAACAGAGGACAACACAGTGTCAGGTAGAGATGTACAGAGAAAATGACACAGTGTCAGGTAGACATCTACAGAGACAACACAGTGTCAGGTAGAGATCTACAGAGATCAAAATAGTGTGTGGTAGAGATCTACAGAGAACAGCATAGTGTGAAATAGAGATCTACAGAGAAAGCTACAAAGTGTCAGGGAACCACACTGTGAGGCACTGTGAGTTCTGCTGAGAAAGCAACACAGAGTCAGGTTGAGATCTACAGATAACAACACAGTGTCAGCTAGAGATCTACAGAGAACAACACAGTGTCAGGTAGAGATCTTCAGAGACAACACAGTGTCAAGGTAGAGATCTACAGAGACAACAACACACTGTCATGTAGAGATCTACAGAGAAAACGACACAGTGTCAGGTAGAGATCTACAGAGAGAACAACACAGTGTCAGAAGAGATCTACATTGAGAACAACACAGTGTCGGGTAGTGATCTACAGAGAACAACACAGTGTCAGGTAGATATCTTCAGAGAGAACAACACAGTGTCAGGTAGAGATCTACAGAGAACAACACAGTGTCAACTAGAGATCTACAGAGAACAATGCAGTGTCAGGTAAAGATCGACAGAGAACAGCACCGTGCCAGGTAGAGGTCTACAGTGAGAACAACTCAGTGTCTGGTAGAGATCTACAGAGAACAACACAGTGTCAACTAGAGATCTACAGAGAACAATGCAGTGTCAGGTAAAGATCGACAGAGAACAGCACCGTGCCAGTAGAGGTCTACAGTGAGAACAACACAGTGTCAGTAGAGATCTACAATGAACAACACAGTGTCAGGTAGAGATCTACAGAGAACAACACAGTGTCAACTAGAGATCTACAAGGAAAACGACACAGTGTCAGGTAGAGATCTACAGACAACAACACAGGTCAGGTAGAGATCTACAGAGAACAACACAGTGTCAGGTAGAGATCTACAGAGAAAACGACACAGTGTCAGGTAGAGATCTACAGAGAACAACACAGTGTCAGGTAGAGATCTACAGAGAGAACAACACAGTGTTAGGTAGAGATCTACAGAGACAACAACACAGTGTCAGGTAGAGAATCTACAGAAAACAACACAAGTGTCAGGTAGAGATCTACCAAGAACAACACAGTGTCAGGTAGAGATCTACATTGAGAACAACACATTGTCAGGAAGAGATCTACAGAGAACAACACATTGTTAGGTAGAGATCTACATTGAGAACAACACAGTGTGAGGTAGAGATCTACAGAGAACAACACAGTGTCAGGTAGAGATCTACAGACAGAACAACACATTGTCAGGTAGAGATCTCACAGAGAGAACATCACAGTGTCAGGTAGATATCTACAGAGAGTTCATCACAGTGTCGTAGATATCTCAGAGAGAATAACACAGTGTCAGGTAGAGACTACAGAGAAAACGACACCGTGTCGGGTAGAGATATACAGAGAACTACACAGCGTCAGGTAGAGATCTACACGTGAGAACAACACAGTGTCAGGTAGAGATCTACACGTGAGAACAACACAGTGTCAGGTAGAGATCAACATGTGAGAACAACACAGTGTGAGATAGAGATCTACAGAGACAACACAGTGTCAGGTAGAGATCTTCACGTGAGATCAACACAGTGTGAGATAGAGATCTACAGAGAGAACAAGACAGTGTCAAGTAGAGATCAACAGAGACAACACAGTGTGAGATAGAGATCTACAGAGAGAACAGCACAGTGTCAGGTAGAGATCTACAGAGAACAACACAGTGTCAGGTAGAGATCTACAGAGAAAACACAGTGTCAGGTAGAGATCTACAGAGAAAACACAGTGTCAGGTAGAGATCTAGAGAGAACTACACAGCGTCAGGTAGAGATCTTCACGTGAGATCAACACAGTGTGAGATAGAGTTCTACAGAGACAACAGAGGTCAGGCAGAGATCTACAGAGAACAACACAGCGTGAGATACAGAGCTACAGAGATAACAACACAGTGTTAGGTAGAGATCTACAGAGGTAACAACACAGTTCTAGGAAGAGATCAACAAAGAACAAACAGTGTGAGAGAGAGATCTACAGAGAACATCACAGTGTTCGGTAGAAATCTACAGAGAACAATACAGGTCAGATAGAGAGCTACAGAGATAACAAGAGAGTGTCAGGTAGAGATCTACAGAGAAGAACACAGTGTCAGGTAGAGATATATAGAGAACAAGACAGAGTCAGGTAGAGATCTACAGAGAACAAGACAGTGTCAGGTAAAGATCTACAGAGACAACGCAGTGTCAGGTAGAGATGTATAGAGAACAACACAGTGTGAGATAGACATCTACAGAGAACAACACAGTGTGAGATAGAGATCTACATAGAAGAACACAGAGTCAGATAGAGATCTACAGAGAACAACACAGTGTGAGATAAAGATCTACAGAAACAACACAGTGTGAGATAGACATCTACAGAGAACAACACAGTGTGAGATAGACATCTACAGAGAACAACACAGTGTGAGATAGAGATCTACAGAGAACAACACAGTGTGAGATAGAGATCTACATAGAAGAACACAGAGTCAGATAGAGATCAACAGAGAACAACACAGTGTGAGATAGACATCTCCAGAGAACAACACAGTGTGAGATAGAGATCTACATAGAAGAACACAGAGTCAGATAGAGATCTACAGAGAACAACACAGTGTGAGATAAAGATCTACAGAGAAAACTACATAGTGTCAGCGAACAACACAGTGTGAGATAGAGATATACAGAGAAAACTACACAGTGTCAGGTAAAGATCTACAGTGAGAAGAAGAAGTGTCATACAGTGGACTGTAGAGAGAACAAGACAGTCTCCTAGAGAGAAGTCAGTTTTATCTAGAGATTGACAGAGAGATCAAGATGGTTATGTATAGAGATCTATGAAAAACGAGATAATGTCATGTAGAGATCTTTAAAAAAGTGTAGTGTAGTGTAAACATATATGGAGATAAGAAGACAGTGTAATATAGAGATGTTTAGAGAGAAATACATGGTTCTATAGAGAGAAAAAGATGGTGTTATGTAGATATCTGCAGAGAAAAAAGATGGTGTCATGAAGATATCTATAGAGAAAACGATGTCATGTACACATATATTAGAGAAAAAATATTGTGTCATGTAGATATATATATATATATAGACATCTATAAATACAGAACAGTAATCTTCAGTGCTGTCGATTACTTGGAATATGTGTGGACTGGCATATATTACTTGAGGGAGAGAGAGAGAGAGAGAGAGAGAGAGAGGAGAGAGAGAAGAGAGAGAGAGAGAGAGAGAGAGAGAGACAGAGACAGAGACAGAGAGAGAGAATGTCTGTGTAAATGAGATGCATGCGCAGGAACATTGCCATGCTCGTGTTGTAACAAAGAAAGACACCTTCCAACAATCACTTTACATTGCCCATGTTGGTGTTGTAACAAAGAAAGACACCTTCCAACAATCACTTTACATTGCCCATGTTCGTGTTGTAACAAAGAAAGACACCTTCCAACATCACTATTACATTGCCCATGTTCGTGTTGTAACAAAGAAAGACACCTTCCAACAATCACTTTACATTGCCCATGTTCGTGTTGTAACAAAGAAAGACACCCTCCAACAATCACTTTACATTGCCCATGTTGGTGTTGTTACAAAGAAAGACACATTGCAGGAACATTGCCCATGTTGGTGTTGTAACAAAGAAAGACACCTTGCAGGAACATTGCCCACGTTCGTGTTGTAACAAAGAAAGGCACGTTGCAGGAACATTGCCCACGTTCGTGTTGTAACAAAGAAAGACACCCTGCAGGAACATTGCCCATGTTGGTGTTGTAACAAAGAAAGACACCTTGCAGGAAACATTGCCCACGTTCGTGTTGTAGCAAAGAAAGACACCTTGCAGGAACATTGCCCATGTTGGTGTTGTTATAACGAAAGACACCTTGCAGGAACATTGCCCATGTTGGTGTTGTAACAAAGAAAGACACCTTGCAGGAACATTGCCCACGTTCGTATTGTAACAAAGAAAGACACCTTGCAGGAACATTGCCCATGTTGGTGTTGTAACAACGAAAGACACCTTGCAGGAACATTGCCCATGTTGGTGTTGTAACAAAGAAAGACACCTTGCAGGAACATTGCCCACGTTCGTGTTGTAACAAAGAAAGACACCCTCCAACAATCACTTTGCATTGCCCATGTTCGTGTTGTAACAAAGAAAGACACCCCCAACAATCACTTTACAGGGTGTAGATACATTCATTATATTGTAACAAAGAAAGACACCCTCCAACAATTACTTTACAGGGTGTAGATACATCGTTTTATTGTTAACAGGGACAAATGTCTTCTAACAATCACTTTTCAGGGTAAAGATACCTAATTGTATTGAAAAAAAAAGGAAAGGTATCTAATAACAGTCACTTTATCAGGGTAAAGACAACATCGTTTTGTTGTAACAAGGAAAGATGTCTTCTAACAACCACTTTACAGGGTAAAAATACTTAATTATATTGTGAAAAGGAAAGGTATCTATAACAATCACTTTACAGGGTAAAGATACATCATTTTATTGTAACAAGGAAAGGTGTCTTCTAACAATCACTTTACAGGGTTAAAGATACATGCTTTATTGTAAAAGAAAAGATGTCTTCTAGCGATCATTTTACAGCGTAAAGATACATCATTTTATTGTATTACTAGAGAGAGGGTGGGGAAAACATGTACACAGGAATCCGGGCGATATTGCTGTTTGTCTTTCATTTGGTAATCATCAGACTGGTTATTTATCATACAGTGGAGTGTCATACCGTAATCATCAGACTGGTTAATTATCTTACAGTGAAGTGCCATAGGGTAATCATCAGACTGGTAATTTATCATACAGTGGAGAGTCATTAGGGTAATCATTCAGACTGGTAATTTATCATACAGTGAGAGTCATAGGTTAATCATCAGACTGGTAATTTATCATACAGTGGAGAGTCATAGGGAAATCATCAGAATGGTTATTTATTTTTACAGTGGAGTGTCATACCTTCATTGCACTTGTCAAGGGGTTTGTAACCCTTTTTACACTTTCCATAGTGAAACGTTTCTGCACAGATCCCAGTCACCGCGTCACACGTGCCCCTTTTACATCCTGCTCCACAGGGCTGATCACAGTTCTGGCCATAGAACCCTGGGGTCACATACTGTCAGACACACTGAAACATGAGTTTGCAGGAGAAGACAGGAGAACAGACACACGTTCTGCATACAACACACACATCCTTCATACAACCCCACACATACTTTCATAAAACACACATCCTTCAAACAAACACCACACACACACATCCTTCATACAACACACACATCCTTCATACAACACACACATCCTTCATACAAACACCACACACACACACACACACACACACACACACACACACACACACACACACCCCACCACACACACACAACACACACGCACACACACACATCCTTCATACAATACACACATCCTTCATACAAC
>CM031604.1:99326332-99351332 GCA_018398815.1 Conus ventricosus
CATCATCCCCTGACAGAACCACACCATCATCCCCCTGACATAACCACACCATCATCCCCCTG
Source organism: Conus ventricosus (assembly GCA_018398815.1). Classification (NCBI taxonomy): domain Eukaryota; kingdom Metazoa; phylum Mollusca; class Gastropoda; order Neogastropoda; family Conidae; genus Conus; species Conus ventricosus. The sequence goes on from CM031604.1 coordinate 99,326,395, forward strand.
ACAGAACCACACCATCATCCCGTTCTTGACAGAACCACACCATCATCCCCCTGACAGAACCACACCATCATCCCCCTGACAGAACAAACACCATCATCCCCCTGACAGAACCACGCCATCATACCCCTGACAGAACCACACCATCATCCCCCTGACAGAACCACACCATCATCCGCTGACAGAACCACCCATCATCCCCTGACAGAACCACACCATCATCCCCGTTCTTGACAGAACCACACCATCATCCCCTGACAGAACCACACCATCATCCCCCCCGACAGAACCACACCATCATCCCCCCTGACAGAACCACAACATCATCCCCCTGACAGAACCACACCATCATTCCCCCTGACATAACCACACCATCATCCCCCTGACAGAACCACAGCATCATCCCCCTGACAATAACCACACCATCACCCCCCTGACAGAACCACACCATCATCCCCCTGACAGAACGACACCCTCATCCCCCCTGACAGAACCACACCATCATCCCCCCTGACAGAACCACACCATCATCCCCCTGACAGAACCACACCCTCATCCCCTGAGAGAACCACACCCTCATCCCCCTGAGAGAACCACACCATCATCCCCTGACAGAACCACACCATTCATCCCATGACAGAACCACACCATCATCCCCCTGACAGAACCACACCATCATCCCCCTGACAGAACCACACCATCATTCTCCTGACAGAACCACACCCTCATCCCCGTTCTTGACAGAACCACACCATCATCCCCTGACAGAACCACACCATCATCCCCCCTGACGAACCACACCCTCATCCCCTGACAGAACCACCATCATCCCCCTGACAGAACCACACCATCATCCCCCTGACAGAACCACACCATCATCCCCCTGACAGAACCCACCATCATCCCCCTGACAGAACCACACCATCATCCCCGTTCTTGACAGAACCACACCATCATCCCCTGACAGAACCACACCATCATCCTCCTGACAAAACCACACCATCATCCCCGTTCTTGACAGAACCACACCATCATCCCTGACAGAACCACACCATCATCCCCCTGACAGAACCTTGCCATCATTCCCCCCGACAGAACCACACCATCATCCCCATGACAGAACCACCCATCATCCTCCTGACAGAACCACACCATCATCCCGTTCTTGACAGAACCACACCATCATCCCCTGACAGAACAACACCATCATCCCCTGACAGAACCACACCATCATTCCCCCTGACAGAACCACACCATCATCCCCTGATAGAACCACACCATCATCCCCTGACAGAACCACCCCCCATCACCCCCCCCCCCCCCGACAGAACCACACCATCATGCACCTGACAGAACCACACCATCACCCCTCTGACAGAACCACACCATCATCCCCCTGACAGAACCACACCATCATCCCCCTGACAGAACCACACCTTCATCCCCCTGACAGAACCACACCATCATCCCCCTGACAGAACCAACCATCATCCCCCTGACAGAACCACACCTTCATTTCCCTTGACAGAACCACACCATCATCCCCCCTGACAGAACCACACCATCATCCCCCTGATAGAAAACCCCACCATCATCCCCTGACAGAACCACACATCATCTCCTGACAGAACCACACCATCATCCCCTGACAGAACCACACCATCATCCCCCTGACAGAACCACACCATCCTCCCCCCTGACAGAACCACACCATCATCCCCCTCACAGAACCACACCATCCTCCTCCTCACAGAACCACACCATCATCCCCTGACAGAACCATACCATCATCCCCTGACAGAACCCACACCATCATCCCCCGACAGAGCCACACCATCATCCCCCTGACAGAACCACACCATCATCCCCCCTGACAGAACCACACCATCATCCCCCTGACAGAACCACACCATCATCCCCCTGACAGAACCACACCCTCATCCTCCCTGACAGAACCACACCATCATCCCCTGACAGAACCACACCATCATCCCCCTGACAGAACCACACCATCATCCCCCCTGACAGAACCACACCATCATCCCTGACAGAACCACACCATCATCCCCTGACAGAACCACACCATCATCCCCTGACAGAACCACACCATCCTCCCCCTCACAGAACCACACCTCATCCCCCGACAGAACCACACCATCCTCCCCCTCACAGAACCACACCATCATCCCCCTCACAGAACCACACCATCATCCCCTCACAGAACCACACCATCATCCCCTCACAGAACCACACCTCATCCCCCTGACAGAACCACACCATCATCCCCTGACAGAACCACACCATCATCCCCTGACAGAACCACACCATCATCCCCCCTGACAGAACCACACCATCATCCCCTGACAGAACCACACCATCATCCCCCTGACAGAACCACACCATCATCCCCTGACAGAACCACACCATCATCCCCCTGACAGAACCACACCATCGCCCCCTGACAGAACCACACCATCATCCCCTGACAGAACCCTTCCATCATCCCCCTGACAGAACCACACCATCATCCCCCTGACAGAACCATCCATCATCCCTGACAGAACCACACCATCATCCCCCCGACAGAACCACACCATCATCCCCTGACAGAACCACACCATCATCCCCTGACAGAACCCCACCATCATCCCCTGACAGAACCACACCATCATCCCCTGACAGAACCACACCATCATCCCCTGAAGAACCACACCATCCTCCCCTCACAGAACCACACCATCATCCCCCTGACAGAACCCTCCATCCATCCCCCTCACAGAACACACCATCATCCCCTGACAGAACCACTGCCATCATCCCCCCGACAGAACCACCATCATCCCCTGACAGAACCACACCATCATCCCCCTGACAGAACCCCGACAAACCACATCCCTCCCCCCCGGAAATAGAAACCACACCATCATCCCCCCTGACAGAACCACACCATCATCCCCCCGACAGAACCACACCATCATCCCCCTGATTAGAACCACACCATAATCCCCTCACAGAACCACACCATCATCCCCTTTCAAAGATTGGCAGCTCTGCCTACAGTCTCTGAGCGTCCTCTCCCGAATCCAAGAGAGAGAGAGAGAGAGAGAGAGAGAGAGGAGAGAGAAGAGAGAGAGAGAGAGAGAGAGAGAGAGAGAGAGAGAGAGAGAGAGAGAGAGGGATGGAGGAAAGAAGAAAGAAATAGAGAGAGAAAGAAAAAAAAGAGAGAGAGGGAGGAGGGAGAGGGATGGAGGAAAGGAGAAATAAAGAGAGAGAGAGAGAGAAGAGAGAGAGAGAGAGAGAGAGAGGAGAGAGAGAGAGAGAGAGAGAGAGAGAGAGAGAGAGAGAGGACTCAAGACTCAAGATGATTTATTCATATTAGGCCTCAGCCCATCATGAAGGGGAATGTGAACATTTAACTGAATGAGGATATACCACAGATTCAGATTAAAACTAATGATTAGATTAATTGTAATCATGTACATTTCAGTCAGTCACACCTCTTACTTTGAATCCTTTATACAGCAACTGAGCACCATTCCAGCAATTTTTAGAGCAGCTTGGTCCCGCAAGGGACTGAACTGAAATATTTCTTGCAGTCATTGCAACACCGAGCTGCTCTGAAAATTGCTGGAATGGTGCTCAGATACTTACCCTTGGAATATATTACTTTGTTATAGTTCAGTCCCTTGAGGATTCATTCCAAGAACTGGCCCTCAGCACTTGTGTCAAAGGTGTTATCTTCTTATATGTTTTACTTTTCACAAGAAAATGTTGCTTATTTTGTTGTTTCTAAATTTTCGGTTTTTAGGTAGAAACTTTGGTGGTTTTGTTGAAAATTCAACAAACATACTATGATATTGCACAGTAGCATTTTTTTTCTGGGATAGCATTCTGCTTAAAATTTAAAAGGCAGAGAAATTAAAGTATGACTTTCCGAAGTCATTGAGTAGAAACATTGAAGTTTCGAAAAACCAGTATCTGACCAGGAATTATGATTTGGGAGTGAATCACCTCCCCTTTTGAAATTGGCTCCATTTTGGAGACGTTTAGAAGAAGTTAGCTGAAGGCAATTGATTAATGAAAAGTGAACTTCATAAGGCTTAATTTCCCTACAAATATCAGGTGTCCCTGTGGCTCAGTGGTTAAAGCGCGAGTCATTAAGTGGAAAATGAGCATGTCCAGAGGATCATGGGTTCGAATCCCAGCCATGGCTCGTCCCAAGATGGGAAAAAAAGGGGCAGCAGAGGGACATCCGGAGTCATGAACCGGGCGTGGCCCAACCCCCCTAGAGTGTCAGGAGATAAGGGCCGAAACACTTGCTTGAAGGGGGCTTCTCTGCTGCCACGCTCTCCACGAGTTTCTTTCTACTGATGCATGGGTAAACCATTGACTTCCGGGAATAGGCCGGAGGACACTGGGAAAGAACCAAGGGCTCTGTGGGCTGGCTCCCCACTTTGCCTTAAACATGTGGCTACTAAGAATAAAAAGAAAAGATGCTCCCAGGATTCACCGAAAGGGGGAGAGAATGATGAATCCATCGGTGCTCAACCAATCACGACTGCAAATCCCAAATGGACTATGAACATGGACCAAATGGAATATCCATGTGTCTGTGGAAAGCGTTTCGCTACCACCCGTGGCATGAAGATCCACAGAACAAAGATGGGATGTGTGAAGACTCATCTGAATGAGCAGCAGCGCACTGCATCAGCAGATAAGACGTCGGAAGACCAAGGCCAGGATTTAAACCACAGTGCCAAGGACATCCACGCTGTTGGTTCGGATGAGGAATTTGCACAGGCCCTCGATGCCAGGCGCCTGAAACTCAACCTGCCACGAGCAAACGAAACTGAAGATTGGGAGAAACTGGATGCAAAAATCGTCCAAAGACTCGATGCACTGATAGGAAAAAGCACCCTGGAACACAAACTAGCCACATATGGGGACATTGTGTATGCCACATGTAGAGACGCCTATGGAGCAAAACTACCCAAAGAGAAAACACCTCCAAAGAAATCCAGACGCCAAGAAAAGATGGACAAGATCAGGGTCCAAAAGAAAAACCTCAAGATACAAATGAAGACCGCACTGCCAGCTGAAAAAGAAGGCTTGGAAAAAACTGTGGAAAGACCTGAAAGAAGAACACAGCGCCCTCAGCAAAGCGGAATCTGCGAGGAAGAGGAAGAGCAAAAAGAAGAAGACACAAGAGCGCTTCTTCGGAGACCCCTTCCAGTTTGCCAGAACACTGTTTGAGCAGCCAAAATCTGGACCCTAAGTGTGGACAAAGGAGTTCTTGAGCAGCATCTGAGGAAAACATACTCTGACCCACAGAGCAAAGCACCACTCGACACTCAAGGTCTGGTGTGGCCAACCAACCCTGAGGAACAGTTCAATGGCAAGCCTCCAACGTTGGCGGAAATCAAGAAGGTGGTCGAACCAGCCGCCGTGGCGAAGTGGTTAGCGTCGCGGACTCCCGGCTGGGAGGTCGTGGGTTCGAATCCCATCAGAGTCATGTGGGTGTTTCTGCCCCGACCGGCTCCTACCCAGAGTTGAGTTTGCTGCGGACTCAGTTGGGAAGACTGGGACCACACAGTCGAGTTTCATCCACTTAATGGATGCGTTTCTGAGAGTGTTGCTCAAATTTCCTGACCAACACTGCAGGTGCCTGTATCTCTCGGGCCTGGTTGACGCCGGGATATATTATGAAAGGAAGCGTAGAGTACAGCCCTGTCAGGTAGTCTCAGACCGAAATGGAAATTCGTAGCATCATCTTAATCATCCTCATTCTCATCGATCAGCATTAAAAAAAATGTCTCAAGTTCTGTGGCCCTTCATGTCCTGCTCTCATGGTGACCTCAGTTTCAATGTCCTCTCTACGTCTGTGGCCTTGGTTTGGTTCCGTCGGGGTCACCGGTATCGGCGAGACCATGGAGGGGGGGGGGGGGGGGGGGGGGGGGGGGGGGGCTGTCGTTGGACGGACGTGGTGGCGCCCTCCTGAGGGAGAGCTCACTCACGCTGGCTCCGCGACTAAGCAATTATTGTCGTCAGTAGGGGGCTTAGTAGGTGGTGTCCTGCGTATGTTAGATCAGACCAAGCGCCACTGAACACCACCGAAGTGACTCGGCAGCAGTGCAGTGTCTCATCCGGTGGGTTGCCTCTTGACGACTTGACATTGACTGCCCCCAGTGGATTGCCGGTGCCGGGGCTGCGGCGGGGCCGACCGGGCTGTGGCTGTGGACAGGGTGTCGGAATGAGCGGCGTGGGTACACTGCCTCTGAGGTGGCACAGAGGTTGGGACAGCAAAAAAAAAAAAAAGAAAAAAAAAGAAAAAAGAAGGTGGTCGACAAAGCCAGAGCCAAATCATCACCAGGGTCAAACGGAATACCTTACCAGCTTTACAAGAAATGTCCCAAGGTGCTGGAGTGGCTCCACAGGCTGCTGCGATCGGCTTGGAGAAACCAGAGATCAGCGGCCAGTGGATGACGGCAGATGGTGTGTACATCCCCAAGGAGCAAAACGCAAGTGACATCAGCCAGTTCAGGCCAATATCACTACTGAACATCGAAGGGAAAATCTTCTTCTCTGTCATGACAGCAAGGCTGACCAAGTATCTGATGGAAAACAAGTACTTGGATGTGTCAGTCCAGAAAGGTGGCATCCCAGATGTGGCTGGCTGTGTAGAACACGCCACAATGATCTGGGACGCAATCCAAAAAGCAAAAAAAACAGAAAAGAGAGACCTGGACGTAGTGTGGCTTGATCTGGCAAACGCATATGGATCTGTGCCCCATGAGATGATAGAGTTGGCTCTTGAGATGTACCATGTGCCAAAGAACATCCGTGACATGCTCATGAAATACATCAATGGCTTCTCAATGCGGTTCTCTACCAAGGAGTACACAACAGACTGGATCAACTTGGAAGTGGGCATTGCAATGGGCTGTGCAATTTCCCCATTACTGTTCGTGCTGGCAATGGAAACTCATCTTGAAAGCAGCAACAAACAACGCGAGACAAACAGACCTTGGCGATGGATACAAAATGCCTCCTCTCAAGGCCTTCATGGATGACACTACTGTGATTTCATCCAGAGAAGACGATACCGTCATGTGCTGGAGAGGCTGGACGACATAGTTGCCTCATCCAGAATGAAGTTCAAGCCAAAAGAAATCACGGAGTCTCTCACTGAGGAAAGGAAAAGTGGCCGAATCTGTGGTCTTCAGTGTTGCCAACCAGGCCATTCCAACAGTCACAGAAGAACAGTCAAGAGCCTTGGAAGATGGTATGATGATACGCTGAAAGGCACACAAAGAGCAAAAGAAACCAAGCAGATGGCGGAAAGAAGGCTTGGAGCCATTGACCATGTGTGGGCTCCCTGGCAAATACAAGGTTTGGTGTCTGCAGTTCATGCTGATACCAAAGCTCCTGTGGCCTCTGATGATATACGACATCTGCACCAGCATGGTGAGGCAATGGAAGCCAAATCAACAAGTTTACAAGGAAATGGCTTGGTGTCCCACCCTGTCTGACTGACATAGCGCTGTTCTGTCGCCAAGCAAAGCTGAAAACTACCACTGAAATCCATCCTGGAGGATATCAAAGCAGGGAAGATCAGACTTCAAAGCATGCTGGAGGACTCAGGAGACAAGGTGGTAGGCAATCAAGCCCCAGCTGAAGACAGGCAGAAAATGGAAAGTTCAAGAGGCGATGGATTCTGCAAAAGAAAAGTCTCAAGATCAGAGAAATAACAGGACACACACAGAGCAACAGACAAGGACTGGGGTGTGACCAAAACTGAATGGTGGTCAAAGGCCAAAGGAAAAGCCAAAAGAGACATGATGATTCAGGAGATTGAGAAAAGAAGAAGACCAAAAAAGACTCCAAAAAGCAATCAGCAGAGCCAGCAAAATGGACAACGTGGGAGAATGCACTCCAAAGAAGTCTCACTTGGAATGACATTTGGCACATGGCCCCTCTCAGGATCAGCTTCATTCTCAGATCTGCATATGACCTTCTGCCCTCAAATGCAAACCTGGTGAAGTGGGGAAAACAGACGATCCTGCATGTCCCCTCTGCCATGAAAAACAAACAGTGGAGCATGTCCTAAGCTCATGTAAAGTAGCCCTGGCTCAAGGAAGGTACACATGGAGGCACAACCAAATGCTCAAAGAGATTGTACAAGTAGTCTGGGCTAGTACCAACACCACAAAGGGAAAATCAGGACTCCAAAGCACCGCAACATTCTTCACGGCAGGAGGCAGCAAATCATGGCCAAGAACAACAGTGCCACTCGAAACATGCAGGCATAGTCTGCTGGACGGGGCAGATGACTGGGAGTGCACTGCAGACCTCCCAGAATGGAAGAGTCATCCAGAGATCATCAGCAAGAGTGGCATGAGACCAGCTGATCATGATCGAGCTCACGGTGCCATATGAGAACAGAATGGAGGCAGCTCAAATCTACAAGACTGAAAAGTATGATGATCTGGCAAACAGCCTGAGGAGAGAAGGCTATCAGGTCAAAGTCCTCACTGCAGAAATTGGAGCTAGGGGGTTTGTAGGAACGTTCTGCATACAGCCTCATGAAACAGCTCTCAGTTGCAGGGAAGGAAAAAACCAGAGCCCTGAAAGCAATGGCAGAAGCGCAGAGATGTGTTCAGCTGGATCTGGTCAAGGAGGAACAAAAGTGAACTTCATAAGGCATAATTTCCCTACAAATATCAGTGTGTCCTGTGGCTCAGTGGTTAAAGCGGAGTCATTAAGTGGACAATGAGCATGTCCAGAGGGTCATGGGTTCGAATCCCAGCCTGGCTCGTCCCATGATGGGAAAAAAAGGGGCAGCAGAGGGACATCCGGAGTCATGAACCGGGTGTGGCCCAACCCCTAGAGTGTCAGGAGATAAGGGCCGAAACACTTGCTTGAAGGGGGCTTCTCTTCTGAGGACTCTCTGCTGCCACGCTCTCCACGAGTTTCTTTCTACTCTCATTCACCCACTTAAGCACATATATTAGGTAGGCATAGCCATCTACCACTGCAGATTATTAAAGGTAACCATCCCTTTTTTTTCAATCCAAGACATAAGACCAGCTTTGTTTTATAATTCTCTCTCTCTCTCTCTCTCTCTCTCTCTATATATATATATATATATATATATTATATATTATATATATTTATTATATATGTGTGTGTGTGTGTGTGTGTGTGTGTGTGTGTGTGTGTGTGTGTGTGTGTGTGTGATGCGTGCGTGCACGGGAATGAAAATTTCCCAGTCAGTCTCATTATAAATATGACTCACCCATAATACGTATAAATGCTTCTTTCTCTCCCCCCCCCCCCTTTATAATTTTTATTTTAAACACATGATACCCGTTTCTCACTGTTCATTTCTATCTCTTCTCAACCAACATGATGATCTATTGATGCCTACACATTATTTCACCTGCTACAATTGAACCCTTCACCATCCTACAGTATTGTTGGCTTTTTCCAACAACAGTATTTGCATGAATCCCCATCGCCACCCCACGCATTCGTTTGTGTGGGAAGAGAGATATGAACTCTCCCTCCTCCGGCGCTCTCTCTCTCCCCTCCCATTGCTCTCTTCCACGCACCCCCCCCCCTCCCTCCGTATTCCCCCTCCCAAAGATATCTTATCACCTATCGATCATTTCCATTTCCTTCTAATCATTTTCATTACCCACACCCCCACATACAACTAACAGCACATATCTACTATCATCACCACCACCACATTAAATCGTTCATATATTTGTTCCTTCATATTTCATATTTTTTTTACTCTTTATTTATTTACTTATTACTTTTATTTTCATTTTCTGTTTATTTCATTATTATTTTTAACTGTTGTTATTATTCTTTTTATTATTGTTATTACTATCATTAATTTATTACCGTTATTATTAATTGTATTTGTTATTATAACTAATTTATCAAGATTCTCATTTTTTTTAATTCATCATTTTTTTTTCTTTATTTTTTTTTTTTTTTGCCCACTAAGCACTATTATCAATCCACCATAATCACTACCATCACTAATATATTATACTATTCTACAAAACAAGCGACAAACCCCGTTGTTTCACACACCCTCTGCCCCACCCCACCCCTCCTCACATTTCCTCTCCCATGATTCCCTCCTGGGTGGCCATGTTTCCTTCGGCGGCCAGTTACCTGTGTGCCGAACAAAGAAGATAAGTGGTTTTGCGTTTCTTCGTTTTCACTGTCCTAAATGTTATTTGCTTTTGCCTGAAGAGGACCTAAGAGGTCGAAATGCATTGTATCTTGTTCTGTACTTTGTTTGTCTATGTCCTTGGCGGTAACTAACCCATCTTTTTCAGAATTATGGTATAGTGGCTTTGCTCTTGTTTGCTTAACTGATTCTTCAGATTTTTTATCACATCAGACCTGCCAAGCCGCAATCCAGTTCTTATCGTTGCCATGCCAGCCAGTATGTCTGCTCTCTCATTTCCTTTAACCCCTGCATGTACCAGGCAGTACATCCATAGTTATGAGTCTCTCGAATGGAAGGCTGCGCATTAGTTCATTCCAAGCAGGGCTTCCCATTCCACTTTTCACTTTCTGATGTAGGTTCATGGAGTCAGTCAGTATCATGGCTTGTTGAGTTTGAAATTGGCTCATTGATGTACACCAGTGGAGTGCTTGTGTCACTGCTTCTACCTCCATTGTTAGACTTGAAGTTGTTAAACTGTGCGCACCATTGTCTTCCTGGATAGTTCGGCCATTTTGCTTCACTGTGCATCCCCAACATGATTTATCTTTGGTGACAGAACCGTCAGTATATATTGAAGTATCATCTTTTATGCAAAGGTCTTCTACCTGCATCTGCATTTCTGCGGTTGGCTTTGCTTCTGACCATTCTCGACAATGTTTTCCATGTTCTGGAGCGATAGCATTTTGGTAGAGGTGTTCCAAGTGGTCTGGATGTTTCTCCCATTCCTTAGTTTCTTTGAGTTTTGCTAACTAGCACAAAGCTGTATACTGTATTCTGCCTGTCCCATCCATAATTTTCTACGTCCTAGCTCAGTGCCTTTTGTTTCCTTGATCACCGCATGAAGTGGGTTTTCGGGATTTTCAAGTGCTCTGAAATATGCCTTCACCTGTTCCAGCTTGTGCCTTGTCTGCATCGAAGGATTAAGGCGAGCAGGTATCACAAGGTTTCAACTGGTGTATCCCCGTGGTTCCCAGAATCAATTATCATTGCTACATTTTGAATTCTTCCTAATTTGAGAAGGTTGCTTTTGGGACAGTGTTGTAAGCCCTAGTCCATAATTCTATCACACTGAGTACAAGTGCGTGATACAGTCGTAGAGATGGCGCTGCTCAATGCCTTTAGCTGTCATTGCGTTCTTTGGCAGATAGGCCTGTTTTGCATTTAAAAAACAATTCTCTCAACATGTTTTCTAAAGGTTAGCATCCTGTCAAAGCCTACACCCAAATAGCGTAGGTTGTTAGTTGATTCAAGTGGTATTCCGTTGAAGAAAACTGGTGAGGGTACTTGTCCTGATGTTTTGTTGTTTACAGTGCAGACTAATGTATGGGTTTTTGTAGGGTTGATGGACGATCCAGTTTCTTGACGCCATTGAGCAATGTTGTTCAACTGTTGCTGAGCTGGTTTTGTTTTTTCCTCAGCATTCTTTGATGCTTTGTAGATCAGGCCGTAATCTGCTTATGTCAACACTCGAGCAATTCCGTTTTTGTTGAGGTCTGCAAGGCCATTAGTGTAAATATTGTACGAAACAGGGGAAAGAGGAGAACCCTGAGGTCATCCCACAGAAAGTTTATGAGGCTCAGATGTCCAATCTCCAAATCGTAGGTTGTCGGTTCGCTCCCGAAGTGCCGCTGCTATCCATTGTGTAAGTGTCGTGCTGACTCCATATTCAAGTAGTTCCATGAGAAGCGAGAACTGGACTTTGCTGTTTTGCGTCTTCCAGATCTATTGCAACAGCTAGTATTTCTCCCTTTCTTTGGAATCCTTTATATACTTCATACGCAAAAGCAGCCGCATTTTCTTATGTACTTTTACCTGTTCTGTAGCCTCCTTGATTTGATGGGAGGATTTGCTGACTTTCTAAATCGCTTGCGAGTTTTCTTGCTATGATTCGCTACATGAGCTTTCTGCTATATTTTACATAGTGAGTATGCGGTAGCCATTTAGCCGATGATGATCTTTTCCTGGTTTTGGTAAAGCATTCAGGTAGCTGTGTGTCCAGTCTTCTGGGACATAGTCTTTATCAAAACTCTCCTGGTATAGACTGAAGAGCTGGGCTCTCTCCTCTTCTGAGAGCTGTTTGATATCTGCATACCGTACTTTGTCTGGACCTGGAGCACTATCCTTAGTGCATCTAGCTATTGCGTCATCCAGTTCAGATGCTGTGATTTCATCATCATGCCAGTCTGAGCTAGGGGTTGGTCCACATTTCTTTGATCACTCTGTTCTACAAAACGTTTACGTAGAACCGACCCCTTCTCCAAATTTGTCATACAATAAAGAAGAAAGAGCTGAACTCCTCCCCCCCCCTCCGAAATGTCCATCGCAGCAGCATCAACAAAGCCATACACATCCCGCCACCCCCACCCGAACATCAAAACACTAAGAGAAAAGGAGATCAACACGGGAGGACAACACCGACTCATGGAATTGTGTTTTCTAATTTGATTAACAATAGCGAGTGGCATCTTTCTTTAAACATGTTGAGACTGATATTAACGTCAGTCTTATTAACAATGGCATTCCACAAATAACTCGCTAAGTAAGTTAGATTTTGTTTTAAAAAGATCAACTCTAGGACGCAGTGGTACTATGCGAGGATGGTTATTAGTCTTTTTTTCACATATTTAATGTCACCTCTCTCATCCCTCCACTCAACAATTCCTTCATTTTCTAAACACATTCATCCCTCAACATAAATCTGGCAAAGTACTTACTTAAAAAAAATTAATAACAAATTCATGTATGTACAGATAAAAAGGTAAGTTATTAAAGGTTCAAATCAAAAATCCTATGACATTTGTCTTGATGTTCTTTGTATTTGCAGGAATGAATGGGAGAATTTGATTTGAAAAAAGGACACCATGTTTTTGTTTGGAATTATTTTAATCGTGCTATAAAAGTATTACGAAGGGGTTTTTTTAAAATTTTTTGTTTTTTTTTTAAACAAACATGCACACACGAAAAAAGACATATGCATCAAAATAATTGTAAAAAAAAAAACGAAGAAGTCGGACACAATAAGAGAACAAAAAAAACCGCTTCCCCCCTCCCCCCCCCCTCCCCCCCCCCCCCCCAAAAAAAAAAAAAGAAAGAAAGAAAGAAAGAAAAGTCGCAGACACACACACACAAACATACATGAATTGTAAGCAGGATATATAGCATAAATTTAAACACACACGCACACGCACACGCACACGCACACACACAGACTATACAAATAAATAACCTCAAAAACAAGAAAAATACCAAGGGGTGGCATGGGCGAGAGGCTGAAAAGAGAGAAAAAAATATATTAAGATGGGTAATTACAACAAGAGAATGGACGGCTAGTTATGTTAAAAGATACTAGCGTTTTACCCTTCTCAACTACGTAGCATTTCTAGGTTGGGATACTCAAGTTGGGAACCATGTGTACATACATAAGATTTGTTTTTAAAAAATTCACAATAATGCTAGGAATGAGAGAGAAATAGCGAAACAGGTTTTGTCAAATTGATCTAAATCATAGTTCAGAAAGACTAAGTATTTCTCCAATTTAAATCTTTAGCTTAAGATTGTTAGGAAAACATGAAGGTCTGGGTGGTTATTTTGTAGTTTACATTTGTAAAACATAAAACTTAGCAAACAGCAGAATTAAGTTAAGAACTTTGTCAGTTTCCACATTTTGCTTCACTCCAAACAGAACTAACTCTTTCTAAAAAAAGCAAACAACAGATTAGCGCAGTGCTGACATTTCCCCATTAGCAGGTTTTTGAAGAATTTCTCCAAACAGCTGCACAATATTACAGTCGAAAAGATGTGCTAATCGTCTGTTGTTCATGATCACAAAAGTTACCCTAATGGTGAATCAACAATTTTTCACTGAAATAGGTATTTTTGGGTTGGCAGCAATCTATGTAGAAGTCGACATTGGAACCATCTAAGCTGGACGTCAGTAGAATCTTTATAACTATGAAAGAATATTTGTTTCCAGTTCAGATTTTATGAAAAAATTATTCCATTTTTTTAATAGCACTGGGAGAGGCATTTTCATTTACAGTTTTTTTACATATTTTTTGCCTTTTTTTAATGCAAAACTAGGATTTTTGGTCTAAGAGTTTATATTGGTTTTGTTATGATGATATTAATTTTTTTTCAATAGTTGCGAATGGCATTTATTATGCCTTCATACAAGAGAAGTTTGTTCTTATACCTTGATATTTATTTTTTTTTTTTTTTTTTTTTTTTTTTTTTTTTTTTTAAAAGGGATCAGTTTTTCGGATCAATGGAGCACCTAAGCGGCGACTTCCTTTTTTTTTTTTTTTTTTTCCCCAAGGCCAAAATCCACCTCTTCATTTTTTGGTGCTTCACCCCTGTCCTCTTCATCTGCCAAAAAAACAAAAAGCGGAAAAAAAAAACAAAATCAATTTTCCCCGACTAGTTTTTTTTTTCTCTTTTTTTTTTTCTTTTTTTTTTTGTTTGTAACAACCAGTCTCTTTCCCCACCATGCATAGTATGTATGTTCTCTTTCAAAATGGACAAACGTTTGCCGATTTTAGTGTTTTGGCATTTGATACAAAGTGTCTGGGTTTGTTAATGTTCTAATGTGTGGTGTACTGGCACTCTCACTCTGATCATGTCTGCCATAAAATAAAAAAAAAAAAAAAAAAAAAAAACCCTTGATATTTAATTAACAATTCATGGAAGTCATCCAATGCCCATTTTCATTTATCAAGTGTTTAATGAAGAAAATGCCATAACTGCATCATTCCTGTACAAAAATAAACTTTTTATCTCTTAAACGTTTAATACTGTAATTAATACACTCTGACATGAAATCATGTACTGTAGTCGGACAGCACTTTGAATACAGTTTCTTGTAGTGTTTCATCACATCATTCCAGAATGGATCATTGACATCTTGCATAATAACATTAGAAAATTCAGCACCAAAGGTTTTTTTTATATTGTCCAGCTTATGGAACATATTAATGGTAAATTCCCGACAACCCAACTCATACATTAATCTTCTCAGCCAATTATCTTCATAGAAGAAATAAATCTTTTTTTTTACATTTAGCATTTTTAATCCACCATCACAGTACTGCTTTTGTACCACAGATTTTTTAATTTAATTTTTTTTACTGTTCCATAAGAAACTACAATTCTTTTTCTAAAGCAGCAATAAAATCCTCTGGGGGGTCTGGTAGATTAATCAATAAATGAACAATTTAGAAAATGCCAAAGTTTTAATAACAGTTGTTTTTCCAAAAGGAGTTACATTTCTTTTTTTCCAAAAGCTAGGACTCTTTTTATTTCAAAATGTTTATCTTCAAAATTAATCTGTACAATAATATTTGTGTTAGTGGACAAGTTAATACCAAGAATTTTGAAAGTACCTGGATCCCAAACAAAATTTATCTCCCTCATGAATCTAATTCCACAATTCTTTCAACTCCCAACCATATTACTTGTGACTTGTCAACACTGATTTTTAAACCTGAAATTTGTAAAAATGTAGTAAGGACAGACACCACCTCGATAAAAGATCTTTCTGAACCATCTAGACATAAAGTAGTGTCGTCAGCAAATTGTGACAGTAATGTTTTCTTGTTAACAACTTTAATTCCTTTAATATGCTCATTAGAGCGAATCATTAATGACAGAACCTCAGCAGTATAGCTGTCACGACGACCCCTGGAGGTCTGCCCTGACAGGATCGGTTAGGTGGGAGTGAAGGGAGTGACTGACCTCACACGCCCCGCAAGAGACCACACAATAAAGATTACGATACAACACCCATTTATTCACACCAACATACAGTCATAAATAAGCATTCCAACACAACAACTGCACAATCACAATCAAGCATTTCAACCCACACAACATGCACAATTATAAATAAACATTTCACCATACGACGTACACAATCGCAATCACAGCATTTCAACACATGTGACATATACACAATTATAAATAAACATTTCCAGCATCCATCCCTTCCCACACCATGGAGTGCCTCCACACTCCTGCCTCTCCCAAGTCTACTGGGAGCACCCTGTCGCACTAGGTGCTCCGAACCGGGTCGGCTCTTGAAGAGAGTCGTTCAAGGCCGACACCCTCGACACACACAAGCAGGCAGTGAAGAGCGCGTCCGGGGGGGGGGGGGGGGGGGGGGGGGGGCGGGAGGAAACGTGGCGTTGTTACTGGTGGTCCTGGACGGGGATCAGGGCCGGCCAGTCAACCCGGCGGGCTTTTTACCAGTCCGCGGTCCCGACCAGAGCGTGGCCTAAACCCAGCGCGTGGCACCAACCAGTCCGCGGTCCCAACCAGAGCGTGGCCTCAACCAGCACGTGGCACCAACCAGTCCGCGGTCCCAACCAGAGCGTGGCCCCAACCCAGAGCGTGGCACCAACCAGTCCAGACTCGGGTGAAGCCCCCGGGAGGGGGGAAAACGTAGCTGGGAGGAGAGAAGAAAGGGAGGGAAGGAAGAAGGGTACTGGAACCCCGCCGTCAGTACAGTCTGACCCATGCTGTTAAATCCTAACAGCCACTCGCATGATGGGCGAGGGGAGGTCTACTAAACACACCAAACAACGCCAGCTCAACACAGCCCTGAGCGTAACACAGCACACCAACCAAATCAGGAATGTTCATTAAAGTCTTCTCACACGAAGCAGGTAAAAGACTGCATTAAAATCAACAGGCTATAAAACAAATATGAATTATCTTCACCCTTCTCTCACTCACGTTTAACAATTTCCTTTCTTAGGAAATAAACCAACACAGCGACCATCGCTTTATAACTGCCACCACATTTGCAAATAATAATTCAATGGCTAATTGTCCATTTTATAGCCACATTTTAAAATAACACAAATCTCAAACCACGCATCCGAACGACAAATCATGCGTACGCACGCTCGCAAAATAAAACTCGTTCTTCTTGCACACACAAACAGACGGTGGCCGAAGGATAAGAGTCCGGCGAATGTGACAGGGGCGGACGAGCGAGACCAAGCAAGTACCAACCCTGAATCACCAGGTTCTCCCATCCCACCGACTACCGCATCACCAGATGCATAAATAGGAAAAAGAATTTTAAGATATAATTTAGAATGGCCAGGTTAAAGATTGAATTAACAGAGAAAAGGTCTCAAACAATATTTCTTTTACAATTTTGAAAACAAAAGAAAATTGTGCAAAGAGAAGAATAAGCCGGCTAACAACAACAAACCAAAACAAAACAAACCACGAAACTGTTTGCTTACAGCTACCCGTGGGTGACCCGAAGAGGCGGGTCAAACGACTCTCTCTGCCCTCTGTCCAGTCGAGAGGACAGAGGCACAGATGGGGAAAAAAGAAGAAGTGATGTCCCTCTCCTACAGGCCGACTGTAGGAATTGAAGATACCGACTGTACCTTTGACGATACGGTGAAGAACCAAGACCGGAGCAGGCGCTCCCAGAGACATCTTCCGCTCGAGTGAAGAGCTAACCTCCTCAGCGATGGCGGCCAACATGCCACGCTACGTCACAGAGTGAGCATACTTCAAACTAAAAGAAATGAAGCACGTGCGACGGTAAAAAGACAGGCGAGAGGCGATAGACAGCCAGTACAAGAAAAAGATACCCACCACCGTGAACCTGCAGGATGAATGCACGGGCAGTGGAATTAGGGGAGAGAGAGAGAGAAAGTAAACCTAACTGAACTAAAACCACACCAAAGGTGCAACCCACCACAACCACATTAAGGGACAGATATACGACAACAACGACGACAATAAACAAATGAATAATTCCGCCACCCAGTTGGGTCAAACGTCGTAGGCCTCGTGACAACTCGTGACAAACCCCCTTCTAAAAGCATCTGTTTCTCTGAGATACAGTGCTCCTTTGAACCTTGACGCATGTGGCAAATTCACAACAATGGGACGGAACCCAACCCTCTGTGATCGACAGAGTACGATAAACCCAAATACAAACATTCTACGATAGAATCACACCGAGAAATACATAATACTACATTTATCAAACAACTAAGCGAACTTCCAACATGAAAGTAACAATCCGAACCATTGGTGTTTCACTACCTTTTATCATCACTGAAGTGAAAACTGTCACTACATCTGATACAAAGACCAAAAGGGGTATTAACCTGGTTGAGGGGAAGTGCCCCTCTAAATGATTTTCCAATGTGTGATACGGAGCTCGGCTAAGATAGTCAGCATCCGTATTACAGGAACCTTGATATGACGGAAAGTGAACGCATGACTCTGCAGTTCCACTGCTAATCATGAGTCGACGACTGACTGGCCGGATCCGGTCCCAAGCATGGAGAGGATGATGATCGCTCTCCAGTACAAACTTCGGCCGTACTTCTTCTTGGGCACGCTGTGCGCGTCCAATCTGCCGGAGAGCTTCAGCAATAGTAGGGGTATCGATAGTCCTAAGCGGGGCAGCCTTGGGCATCGAGTCGCATAGTCTACCGCTACCAAATGTAGCGGTGACCGCGATCGGATGGTGGATTGATGGGTCCACCAGGTCGACACCGACCTTGCTGAATGGCCCCCAACGAGTGGCACTGCCCTTAGGGGAACACGCTTCAAGCGACCTTAGGCGTTGTCCGTTGGCAGACATCGCAACTGTGGCAGTACTCCCTAACCTGAGAGTTCATCCCTGGCCAGAGAAACCCTGTCTAACTCGCTCGAGAGTCCGCTTTGAGCCCATATGACTGCCCTGGGTGAATCGTGGGGCCTGCCGGAGAAACAGATTCTCTCAAGCTTTGGGGGACGACTAGCTGCTTGGCCACACGATCTGCCCGAGTGAAAACCTAAAGAGGATCCCCTTGTGGAGCTTGAAGCTCACCTTGGCGTGTTGGGCAGATGAGCGGGACGATCTCCCAGTTGTCGCAGGCGTTGGACATCCAGTCCCTGGCCTGAAGACGAACAATGGAAGCAGGATCGGCCCTAGCAAGAACTCGTCAGAGATCGGCTGAAGAACGGGACGCAATTCCTGTTCCTGTTTCTTAGCTTTGGCGCGTGTGGTAACTCCCCCCACACGCCTGTACGGGCAGATCCGTAGACACGGACTGACTGCGTCATCGCAAAGGTGACAGTTTCCCTATGAGAAGGGAATACATAGGTCGCTCCACCGCGATGGCCCATACTTCGCCACAGAAGTAGGGGGTGGAGATAGGTTTGAGTACAGAAGGACGGGTGGAGGTAAAAACCAGCTCCAACCCGCACACATCATAACTAGTGCCCGCGGGCTCAGGGGAAACCAAATCCTTATCAACAAAGAGCGTTGATGCTCCCGAATCCCTGATGGTGTCGACCAAGGAGGAACCAACAACAGAGAGAAACACTGGGCACTCAGAATCACCAGAAGCTGGGATGGAACCCACGTTAGCCGAGGCACGAGTACGTTGGAAAGGACTAGCCCCGACTACCAGCGGCTTTAGGACATCTTTCCTAATGTGGCCAGGACGCCCACAAAGAAAACACAGTCGGGGCGCTGAAATCCCGATGAACTGCCTGCCTTGTTCACCCCGCTAGCAGTTGTCGGCGCCTTATTGCCACTAAATCCTGTGGAGGGCTTCCTCTCGTATCTGGGCGATGCCATAAGCCTGCGAGCTTCAGCAAAACACCTCAGCGGTAGAATCGCAGCGCGAAAAACCTGAGGTGCTGTCTCGCCTATCGGATCCTCAACTCTGGGGACACAGTGTTGGTGAGCTGTTCAATGAGGATCAGATCCCCCAGCTCCAACTTAGCCAACTGACGCCAGTACCCTAGCGTTTTGCGCAGCCTATCACCAAACTGCACGAAGGTCTCGTCGTTATTCTTCTTCATGGACCTGAACTTCCCCCTGTACGTCTCTGGGGTAAGGTGGAAACGCTTACGCAGAGCCAACTGATGTCTGCTGAAAGCGCCTTCATTTAGAGTGAGCACACCATCCCTTGCAGCACAGATAATCCAGAAAAAGGTGCATGCCTTTTGTTCTCAGACAATTGGTATTTAACTTGCAACTTGTCAAAAATGCTCTAAGAACATATCAATGTCTCATAGGTCTGAACTCTGGAAGCTTTAACTTTGGGCCTCTAACTCTATCACTTGCCTGTCGATCAACCCCTGATTTACAGATGCGGGGAGACCGCGAAAGAAGTTGTTCCATCTCCTCTACGCAGAGCCTCCATCCTGTCTAGTTCTTCCTACGGAGGGCAGCCTCTTCCCTACGCTGAGGCCTCTGTCTGGCAGTCCTCTTGCGCAGAATAGCCTCTTCCCTATGCAGAATTTCCTGTCTGTCAGTCTCCTCTCTGACAAGCCTCCATCCTATCTAGCTCTTCCCTACCCGGAGCCTTGCATCTTCCCTACGAAGGGCTTCCTGCCTAGCACCTCTTCCTTACGTAGGGCCTCATCCTCCGTCGCTGTGCTCCAGAAACTTCAGGACGGAGGTGATGTCTGGGCGGGGTTTCACCACTCCGACACGGGAGGATGACCGTCTGACCCGTCCCTTGGGTCTCGACCTTACATGAGGAAAGTCTCCGGGGCATACTCCTTACGAGGGGAAGCATGGAGAAGAGAGGGCTTTGGTTTCTGCGAACTAACAGAAGCCATGTTGCTTCGTATGCTCTGACGCTTCGAGCGGAAGTGCCAGTCGGGGTCTCGCAGGAAGATCCCTTAGCGAAGAGGTAGTAAAAGTACTCACTGGACTATCTGCTACAGCACTGGAATAAGTAGAAGTTACTGTAGTCGAAGTACTGGTATAATAGTAGGGCTACATTTTGAATACCTTTCTTCTTCGACGCACGCGTCGCCACCCACCAGCACCGGACGTTGCCATGACAAACAATATCCTACGGTTTTCAAATACGGGGAAAAGACGATTCCCTTGAAAAAACAAATATTTTAGGGGTGTGTGTATATGTGTGTATGTGTGTGTGTGCGTGTGTGCGGACAAGTTCCGGCTGCTCCCACTCTGGCAAACACCGCGTCACAGCACGAGCAAACAGTGCGGTGGGGCTCACGAAAAAAAAAAAAAAAAAAAACTATGTCCGGCTGCCCCACTCTGGCAACACCGCGCTCCACAGCACGAGCAACAGTTGCGGTGGGGCTGGCCGAAAAAACAAACAAAATGGCAGACGGAATCCGGAGAGGAAAAGTGACACTAACGTCCGATACACCACCTATACTCAATAATCACCCGGTAAAAAAAACTGGCTAATACAAAACAGGAATGGAAGAAATGAGCGGAACAGAAAGGAAAGACTACGGCCGTAACCTGCGTGAGGCACCGGCGGAAGGAGGAGGTTGGTCGCGGTCGACTCCCTGGTCTCACTCGACTCCCGAGTCAACCGGATGTTCCTTCAGGCCACCCGGAGACTCCCTTCACCTAGGTCACCCAGTCAACCACCCACAAAACAAACATGACAAATGACTAAATTTTACCAAACAGACAGAAACTAAACAGGTAGTCTGTGAAACGATGGAGAGAGACAGTCAGAGCCCTTCACATCCGGACGAGCCCCACAATTGTCACGACCGACCCCTGGAGGTTGCCCTGAAGGATCGGTCTAGGTGGGAGTGAAGGGAGTGACTGACCTCACACGCCCCGCAAGAGACCAACAATAAAGATTACGATACAACACCATTTATTCACACCAACATACAGTCATAAATAAGCTTCAACACACACAACATGCACAATCACAATCAAGCATTTCAAACCCACCAACATGCCAATTATAAATAAACATTTCACCATACGACGTACACATACAATCACAGCATTTCAACACAGTGACATATACACAATATTAAATAACATTTCCAGCATCCATCCTTCCCACACCATGGAGTGCCTCCACACTCCTGCCCCTCCCAAGTCTACTGGGAGCAACTGTCGCATAGGTGCTCGAACCGGGTCGGCTCTTGAGAGAGTCGTTCAAGGCCGACACCTGCGACACACACAAGCAGGCATGGAAGAGGCGTCCGGGGGGGGGGGGGGGGGGGGGAAACGTGGCGTTGTTACTGGAGGTCTGGACGGGGATCCAGGGCGGCCAGTCAAGCCCGGGGGGCTTTTCTACCAGTCCACGGTCCGACCAGAGCGTAGGCTCAACCAGCGCGTGGCACCAACCAGTCGCGGTCCCAACTAGAGCGTGGCCTCAACCAGCACGTGAACCCAACAGTCCGCGGGTCCCAACCATAGCGTGGCCCACCAGAGCGTGGCACCAACCAGTCCAGACTCGGGTGAAGCCCCGGGAGGGGGGAAAACGTAGTGGGAGGAGAGAAGAAAGGGAGGGAAGGAAGAAGGGTACTGGAACCCGCGTCAGTACAGTAATCTGACCATGCTGTTAAATCCTAACAGCACTCGCATGATGGGCGAGGGGAGGTCTACTAAACACACCAACAACGCCAGCTAACAAGACCTGAGCGTAACACAGCACCACAACCAAATCAGGAATGTTCATTAAAGTCTTCTCACACGAAGCAGGTAAAGACTGCATTAAATCAACAGGCTATAAAAAAAATATGAATTATCTTCACCCTTCTCTCACTCACGTTTAACAATTTCCTTTCTTTGGAAATAAACCAACACAGCGACCATCGCTTTATAACTGCCACACCATTTGCAAATATTTAAATTTAATGGCTAATTGTCACATTTTTATAGCCACATTTTAAAATAACACAAATCTCCAACCAGCATCCCAACGACAAATCATGCGTACGCACGCTCGCAAAATAAAACTCGTTTTCTTGCACACAAACAGACGGTGGCCGAAGGATAGAGTCGGCGAATGTGACAGGGGCGGACGAGCGAGACCAAGCAAAGTACCAACCCTGAATCACCAGGTTCTCTCCCATCCCCACCGACTACCGCATCACCAGATGCATAAATAGGAGAAAGAATTTTAAGATATAATTTAGAATGGCCAGGTTAAAGATTGAATTAACCAGAGAAAAGGTCTCAAACAATATTTCTTTTTCAATTTGAAAACAAAAGAAAATTGCGCAAAAGAGAAGAATAAGCCGGCTAACAACAACAACCAAACAAACAAACACGAAACTGATGCTTACCAGCTACCCGTGGGTGACCCGAAGAGGCGGGTCAAATCGACTCTCTCTGCCTCTGTCCAGTCGAGAGGCAGAGGCACAGATGCGAAAAGAAGAAGTGATGTCCTCTCCTACAGGCCGACTGTAGGAATTGAAGATACCGACTGTACTTCGACGATACGGTGAAGAACCCAAGACCGGAGCAGGCGCTCCAGAGACATCTTCCGCTCGAGTGAAGAGCTAACTCCCTCAGCGATGGCGGCCAACATGCCACGCTACGTCACAAGAGTGAGCTACTTCAAACTAAAAGAAATGAAGCACGTGCGACAGGTAAAAAGACAGGCGAGAGGCCGATAGACAGCCAGTACAAGAAAAAGATACCCACCACCCGTGAACCTGCAGGATGAATGCACGGGCAGTGGAATTAGAGAGAGAGAGAGAGAGAAAGTAAACCTAACCTGAACTAAACCACACCAAAGGTGCAACCACACCACAAGCCACATTAAGGGACAGATATACGACAACAACGACGACAATAAACAAATGAATAATTCCGCACCCCAGTTGGGTCAAACGTCGTAGGCCTCGTGACAAACTCGTGACAATAGCTAAGGAGATAGTGGGTCCCCCTGTCTCACCCCTCTTTCAATCGGAAACCATGGGGAGTACTGGCCATTGACAGAAATACAGGTAGAAATTTGTGAATAAAATGTTCTTATCTAATTAATTAAGTGAGGTCCAAACTTGAAAAATTTAAGGCAGTTATGTAAGAATGACCATGAGACGCTATCAAACGCCTTCTCAAAGTCAACTAAAAAGAGCATTCCTGGAATATTTTCCTTATCAGTGTACAATAACATGTCATACATCAACCTTATATTTTCTCCAATAAATCTGCCCTTCAAAAAACCTCTTTGACTCTCATGTATAATGTTTGGAAGAACACTTTTCAATCGATTAGCAACACAAGCAGAAGCTATCTTATATGTGGTGTTCAACAAAGAGATGGGGCGCCAGTTTTTCACAAATCTTTTCGGCTTCCCTTCCTTGGGGATACATATTATGGTTCCCTGTCGCTGGGTAGTTGATAACTGGCCTTTAGCAAAACTTCATTAATAGAACGTACAAGGAAAGTTCCAATATCTACAAAGAAAAACTTTTAAAATTCAACGGTAAACCCATCAGGCCTAGGGCTCTTAAAATTTTTCATCTGTTTCAAAGCAGTAGCTGCCTCTTCTAGTGTAATCAACCCCTCCAATGAGGAGCTCTCCTCGGATAATACTGGAGCATCCGGAAGCTCTTCAGAAATTTTCATATCAGATACATCTCTAAAGCTGTATAACTGTTCATAAAAAAATTTTTATCTCAAGGAGGATACGTTTTTGTTCAGAAATGACTGAACCATCCTCTTTTTCTAAAAAAGGGATATATTTATCAAGAAAATGTTCGATTTTCAAGAGTGCAAAAATATTTATTCACTTTTCCCCCTTGACTTAGTGGACTCCCAAGCGCATTGCCATGCTTTCTAGTCTGTGATTCTTGATTTCTTGCTATTCTGTTTTTAGGTTTTCTACATGAGGAATAGTTTCTTCTTTTAAATTCTGTTCAATGTTTTTTATTTTTGTTTCTAGATCATGTTCTCTTTAAGTATCCATTT
>CM031604.1:99358832-99365069 GCA_018398815.1 Conus ventricosus
TCCAGGGGGGGAAACGGGGGGGTTTTTTACCTGGGAAAATTTGGGTTTCCCAAGAGGTGGAAGGAGGGGGGCGTCCCCCCGGGACCTTCGTTTCCAGGGGGTTGGAAGGGGGGGGGCGTCCCCCGGCCCTTACGTTTCCGAGGGGGAAGGAGGGGGGCGTCACCCCGGCCCTTCCGTTTCCGAGGGTGGAAGGAGGGGGGGGGGGGGGTCACCCGGACCTTCCGTTTCCAGAGGGGGGAAGGGAAAGGGGTGTTTCCAGGCCCTTTCCGTTTCCGAGGTGGAAGGGGGGGTTTTGTCCCCCGGGCCCTTCCCGTTTCCGAAGGGAAGGAAGGGCTTTGTCCCCCCGGGCCCTTTCCCTTTTCCCCAGAGGTGGGGGGGGGTGCGGGGGGGGCACCCCGGACCTTCCTTTCCAGGGGGGGAAAGGGAAAGGGGGCGTCACCCGGGACCTTCCGTTTCCAGAGATCGAAGAGGGGAGGTGGTCCCCTCGGACCTTCCGTTTCAGAGGTGGAAGGGGCGGGTGTCACCCCGGACGTTCCGTGCCAGAGGTGGAAGGGGGGGGGGGGGTGTAAACCTCGGCCCTTCCCTTTCCAAAAGGGGAAAGGAGGGGGGGGGGTTTTCCCCCCGCCTTCCGTTTCCAAATGGAAGGGGGGGGGGGGGGGGGGGGGGGGGTGGTGGTCACCCGGACCTTCCGTTTCCAGAGGGGGAAAGGCCCGGGGGGGGGGGGGGGGGGGGGGGGGGGGTACCCTAGCCCTTCCTTTCCAGGGGGGGAAAGGGGGAGGTGTCACCTCAGGACCTTACGTTTCCGGGTGGAAGGAGGGGGGGGCGTCCCCCGGCCCGCCGTTTTGATGGGTGGAAAGGGGGGTGTCACCCGGGTTCTTACGTTTTCCGAGGTGGAAGGAGGGGGGGTCACCCCGGACTTTCCCTTTTTTCAGGGGGGAAAAGGAGGCAGGTCCCCCAGGTTCCCGTTTCCAGGGGGGAAAGGAGGCAGTGTCCCCCAGGACCTTTTTTCCGAAGGGGAAAGGGAAGGGGGGGTGTCACCCCGGACCCCCTTTTTCCCAAAGGTGGGGGGGGGGTTCCAGGACCTTCCTTTTCCCAGAGGTGGAAGGAGGGGGGGGGGTGTCCCCCCGGCCTTCCTTTCCAGGGGTGGAGGGGGGGCGTCACCCCAGCCCTTCCCGTTTCCAGAGGTCGGGGGGGGGAGGTGTCACCTGGGACCTTACGTTTCAGAGGTGGAAGGGGGGGGCGTCCCCCCGGACCTTCCTTTTTTCAGGGGGGAAGGGGGGGGGGTTGTCACCCCGGCCTTAGTTTCCAGAGGTCGAAGGAGGGGGCGTCCCCCCGGCCTTCCGTTTTCAGAGGGGGAAAGGGAGGGGGGCGGGGTCACCCCGGACCTTCCGTTTCAGAGGTGGAAGGAGGGGTGTCCCCAGGCCTTTCCCGTTTCCAGAGGGGGAAGGGGGGGGTGTCACCCTGGCCTTTCCCGTGTCCAGAGGTGGAGGAAGGGGGTTTTCACCCGGTTTTCGTTTCCAGAGGGGGAAAAGGGGGGGGTGTCACCCGGCCCTTCCTTTTCCCAGGGTGGAAGGGGGGGGCGTCACCCCTGACCTTGCTTTTCCAGGGGGGGGAAGGGGGGGTGTCCCCTCGCCCTTTTGTTTCCAGAGGGGGAAAGTGGGGGTGTGTGTCACCCCGGCCTTTCCCGTTTCCAGAGGTAAAAATAGGTGGATGGGAAAGGGGGTTCCCCCCGGACCTTCTTTTTGCAGAGGGGGTGGGGGGGGGGGGGGGGGTGTCCCTGGACCTTTCTTTTCCAGGGAGAAGGCGGGGGGTGTCCCCCCGGCCCTTCCGTTTAAAGAGGTGAAGGTGGGGGTGGGGGGTGTACCCTGGATTCCCGTTTCCAGAGGGGGAAGGCGGGGTTGTTTCCCCCCGGCCCTTCCTTTTCCCGGGGGGAAAGGGGGGGTGTCACCCCGGACCTTCTGTTCCAGAGGTGGAAGGGGGGGGGTCCCCCCGGCCCTTTCCTTTTTCCAGGGTTGAAGGAGGGGGGTGTCACCCCTGACCTTGCTTTTCCGGGTGGAAGGAGGGGGCGTCCCCCGGACCCCCGTTTCAAAGGGTTGAAGGAGGGGAGTCACCCGGACTTCGTTTCCAGATGTGGATGGTTGGGGGTCACCCCGGACCATCTGTTTCCGAGGTGAAGTTGCGGTGGTGTCACTCAGGACCTTCCGTTCCAGAGGTTGGAAGGGAGGGTTGGCGTCACCCCAGACCTCTGTATCTGGCGGTGGTTGGAAGGGGCGCGTCCGTCACCCGGACCTTCTTGTTTTCCAGAGATGGATGGAGGGGGGAGGGGTTTCACCCGGACCTTCCGTTTCCAGAGATGGAAGGAGGGAGGTGAGGGTTGTCACCCCGGACTTCCTGTTCCAGAGATGGAAGGAGGGGGGGGGGGGGGGGTTGTCACCCGGACCTTCCGTTTCCAGAAGTGGAACGATGGGCGTGGTGTCACGGACGTCCGTTTCCAGAGGTGGAGGAGTTGGTGTCACCACCTTTCCTTACGTTTCCAGAGGTGGATTGGGGAGGGGGGTCGCGAGTGTCACCGGACCTTCTGTTTCCAGAGGTGGAAGTCGGAGGGGGGTGTCACCCGGACCTTTCCGTTTCAGAGGTGGATTTGGTGGGGGGGGGGGTGTCACCCCGGACCTTCCATTTCAGACGGTGGGTTGGGGGGGGGGGGGTTATGGCACAGAGGGCCCCATCATCTTCACATGAAGCTCATACGTTAGCGGTTCTCTTCTCCTTCCACCTTGGGGACTCAAATCCAGGCCACCACCCCCCTTTTTGAGTTCCTGTTTTGGCCAGTCTGCGCCCTTCTGCCGGGGACATTCCTCTGTGTTTAGAACCGCTGTCAACCCGGACCTTCCCTTTCGAGAGGTGGAAGGATGGGGGAGGTCACCCCGGACTTCCCTTTCCAGAGGTGGAGAGGCGGTGGGGGGGTCACCCCGGGACCTTCCGCTTCAGAGGTGGATAGGGAGGGGGTGTCACCCCGGACCATCCGTTTCCAGAGGTGGAGGCAAGGGGTTTCTCACCCCGGACCTTCGTTTTCAGAGGGTGGAGGGAGGGGTGTCACCCCAGACCATCTCGTTCCGAGGTGGAAGGAGGGGGGTGTCACCCGGTCCATCCGCTTTCCAGAGGTGGAAGGAGGGGGTGTCACCCGGACCTTCGTTTCCAAGCGGTGGTAAGGAGGGGGTAGTGTCACCGGACCATCGTTTTGAGGTGGAAGGAGGGGGGTGTCACCCGGACATTCCGTTTCCAGAGGTGGAAAGGGAGGGGGTGTCTCCCCGGGACCACCGTTTCCAGAGGTGGAAGAGGGGAGGTGTCACCTCGGACCTACTTTTTCCAGAGGTGGAAGGAGGGGGGCTCACCCCGGACCTTACGTTTCCAGGGGTGGAAGGAGGGGGGCGTCACCCGGCCCTTCCGTTTTCAGGGGTGGAAGGAGGGGGTCACCCGGACCTTCCGTTTCCAGAGGTGGAAGGAGGGGTGTCATCCAGGCCCTTTCGTTTCCAGAGGTGGAAGGGGGGGGTGTCACCCTGGACCATCCGTTTCCAGAAGTGGAAGGAGGGCGTGTCAACGCGGACCTTCCGTTTCCAGAGGTGGGGGGGGGGGGGGGGGGGGGGTAATACCGGCCCTTTCCCGTTTCCAGAGGGGGAAAGGAGGGAGGGTGGTTGTCACCCCGGACCTTTCGTTTCAGAGGGGGGGGGGGGGTGAAGGTGGGTGGGGGGGGGGGGGGGGGGCACCCCGGACCTTCCTTTTCCAGGGTGGAAGGAGGGGGCGTCACCCCAGACCTTCCGTTTCAAGGAGGTCGGGGGAGGGGGTGTCACCTCGGGACCTTCCGTTTCCAGAGGTGGAAGGAGGCGGGTTGTCACCCCGGACGTTCCGTTCCAGGGTGGAAGGGGGGGGGTGTGTCACGTCGGACCTTCCGTTTCCAGAGGTGGAAGGAGGGGGGGGTGTCACCCGACCTTCCGTTTCCAGGGGTGGAAGGCGGGGGGGGGGGGGGTCACACCGGACGTTCCGTTTCCAGAGGTTGAAGGGGGGGGGGGGAGGGGGGTCACCCAGACCTTCCTTTCCAGGGTGGAAGGAGGGGGGTGTCACCTCGGACCTTACTTTCCAGAGGTGGAAGGAGGGGGTGCCACCCCGGTTCTACGTTTCCAGAGGAGGGGGTCGTCATCCCGGACCTTCCGTTTTCCAGAGGTGGAAGGAGGGTAGGGGTCACCCGGCCCCTTCCGTTTCCAGGGGGTTGAAGGAGGCAGGTGTCACCAGGACCTTCCGTTTCCAGGGGTGGAAGGAGGCAGTGTCCCCCAGGACCTTCCGTTTCCAAAGGTGGAAGGGGGGGGGGATGTCACCCGGACTTCCGTTTCCAGAGGTGGAAGGTGGGGGGGGGGGGGGTCACCCCGGCCCTTCCTTTTCAGGGGGGAAGGGGGGGCGCCCCCCAGCCCTTTCCCGTTTCCAGAGATCAAAAGAGGGGAGGTGTCCCCCTCGGACCTTACGTTCCAGAGGGGAAAGGGGGGGGCGTCACCCCGGCCCTTTCCCTTTTCAGAGGTGGAGGAGGGGGGGTGTCCCCCCGGACCTTACGTTTCCAGAGGCAAAGGAGGGGGGGTCCCCCCGGCTTCCCTTTTTCAGGGGGAAAGGGGGGGGCCCGGGTCACCCCGGAATTTCCTTTTTCCAGGGTGGAAGGGAGAGGGTGTCCCCCTGGACCTTCCGGTCCGAGGTGGAAGAAGGGGGTATCACCCGGCCTTCCGTTTCCAGGGGAAGGGGGGGGGTGTCCCCCCGGACCTTCCGTTTCCAGAGGTGGAAGGAGGGGGCGCCCCCCTGCCTTGCTTGGGAAGAGGGGGAAAGAGGGGGGGTTTGTCAACTCGAACCTTTGTTTCCAGAGGGGACGTGGGGGTTATGTCACCCCGGCCTTTCCGTTTCCGAGGGGGAATGGGGGGAGGGGGGGGAGGCCCCCCGGACGTTCCTTTTTCAGGGTGGAAGGGGGGGGGGGGGGGGGTTCCCCCTGGACCTTTCTTTCCGAGGTGAAGGCGGGGGGTGTACCCCGGCCCTTCCGTTTCAAGAGGTAAAGGTGGGGGGGGGGGGTGTCACCTGGACCTTCCGTTTCCAGAGGGGGAAAGGCGGGGGTGGTCCCCCGGGGACCTTCCGTTTCCAGAGGGGGAAGGGGGGGGGTGTCACCCCAGACCTTCTGATTCCAGAGGTGGAAGGGGGGGCTTTTCCCCGGCCCCCATTTCGAGAGGTTGAAGGAGGGGGTGCCCCCCTGACCTTCTTTCCAGAGGTGGAAGGAGGGGGCGTCACCCTGGACCTTCCGTTTCGAAAGGTTGAAGGAGTGGATGTCACCCCGGACCTTCCGTTTCCAGAGGTGGAAGGATGGGGGTCACCCCGGACCTTCTGTTTCCAGAGGTGGAAGTGGGGTGGTGTCACTCCGGACCTTCCGTTTCCAGAGGTGGAAGGAGGGGGGCGTCACCCCAGACCTTCTGTTTCCCGAGGTGGAAGGAAGGGGCGTCACCCCGGACCTTCTGTTTCCAGAGATGGATGGAGGGGGGAGGGTGTCACCCCGGGACCATCCGTTTCCAGAGGTGGAAGGAGGGGGTGTCACCCCGGACCATCCGTTTCCAGAGGTGGAAGGAGGGGGGTGTCACCCGGACCATCCGTTTCCAGAGGTGGAAGGAGGGAGGCGTTACCCTGACCTTCCGTTTCCAGAGGTCGAAGAGGGGAGGTGTCACCTCGGACCTTCCGTTTCCAGAGGTGGAAGGAGGCGGGTGTCACCCCGGACGTTCCGTGTCCAGTGGTGGAAGGGGGGGGGGGTGTCACGTCGGACCTTCCGTTTCCAGAGGTGGAAGGAGGGAGGGGGGTGTCACCCCCGACCTTCCGTTTCCATAGGTGGAAGGCGGGGGGGGGGGGGGGGGGTCACACCGGACGTTCCGTTTCCAGAGGTTGAAGGCGGGGGGGGGGGGGGGTCACCCAGACCTTCCTTTCCAGGGGTCGAAGAGAGGAGGTGTCACCTCGGACCTTCGTTTCCAGAGGTGGAAGGAGGGGGGCGTCACCCCGGTTCTTACGTTTCCAGAGGTGGAAGGAGGGGGGCGTCATCCCGGACCTTCCGTTTTCAGAGGAGGAAGGAGGGGGGCGTCATCCCGGACCTTCCGTTTCCAGAGGTGGAAGGAGGCAGTGTCACCCAGGACCTTCCGTTTCCAGAAGTGGAAGGAAGGGGGTGTCACCCCG
>CM031604.1:99365169-99390149 GCA_018398815.1 Conus ventricosus
GATCGTTGAGCGATGCTGTGTCAAAGGAGTCATTTTACTCATGTTGTCTCCAGCCGTACTTTCTGTTAATTTACGTCGCAATGAGATCATTGAGCGACGCTGTATCAAAGGAGTCATTTCACTCATGTCGTCTCCAGGATCAAAAACATCATAATCTTCTTCACCTTCAATTCCTGCCATGTTTTTAATAATTAACTTTTTATTTTGTTTTATAAAAATGTCGCAAGCATATGGTTCAATTCTTGACCCGCATAGAAGACTGAAAGAGCCCTTTGGCGTGAAGGGAAATAAACGGAATATACTGTTCCAAATAATCCATCTATATTGATGCAGATCAAATTCTTACTGTCAAATTTCCAGACCTAGGAGCAGATGAAGTGATTGTGCCAGGCTCTGCGCAACTTACTTTCAAATAGAACTCGAAATCAGCAACAGACCCAAACAGGACAGTTGTCCAGAATCTAGGACGGGCAATCGTTAAGAAAATTTCTATAAAACTTGAGGGCAGGAAATATTTTCTTTGCACGATGCAGACATATTTTTAACCTATTTGATCTATGGCTAACCGGGAATGAAAGGGCTGATCTTGCGTTTCAAGGAATCGAAAATGGAAGAAGCACTAAAACATAGAATAGGCGCCGCAGATACTAAAGACGGCAAAAAAGTATGTAGCTGTAAATTTTGCGTATGGAAATCGCTTTTCTATTCCCTTAGATTTTGAGTTGTTAAAAGCGCATGCGCCATACTTTCAAGGAGCATTAAAAGACAGATGTCATATGAACTAACTTTTAATGAATACAAACGGGTTATCAAATCATCAGACCCGAAGCAAAGTACAGCATTTCTGAATCTCGTTAAGTTTGACGTTGTTAGCAACCCTAATTTAGCAAGGCTGATTGAACAACAATATCAGTCAAAATTAGCAATATATTACGAAAGAGTGATTCATCATACAACATATCCCAGAAGCAAGAATGACGCTATATGGAATTTTAGTTTTAGTGCCGCAGCAAGATCACTTAAAGGTATTTTATTGCTGTGTGAAGATGAAGAACCATTCAAAAGAGGAAGTGAAAAGTTTATTAATCCTAAAATAACGAAAGACAATGTTCGATTGAGGGTAGTCCTAACCAAATCTACGCTAGCGGGCTTAGACCTTATCAGCATTTTGACGAAATAAGAAAATTGTTTGGAGGCGGGAGGGGTAGAAATCCAACAGTAGACCTTGTGTCTAGATCTACACCTTCACAGTGTAAGACTGATGATTATTTAACAACAAAATACGGTTTATGGATTGACCTAAGATCGACAGAGGATAATCAGTTGCATGGAAGTGGGAGAGAGAACTGTTAAAGACGGAATAAACATTCAAATTGATAAAGAAAAAGATGGCGATAAACCAGTTAATGTACATTTGTTTTTAACATATGATGCGCAGCTGAATATTCATGAAACAGATTAAAAGATATACATTACTAAAATATTTTTATTTTAAAAAAGCATGTCTGTTAAGCATTATCCAAAAGTACCTACAGCGCCAGAGCCGCTTAAAGAAGAGATAGTAGAAACCCCTGACATAAAAACCTTTAGGTTAACAAACATTACACAAATGCAACAAAAACTAGAGCAAGACCTTTCAAAATACAGCAAAACCAAACGAAGGTATTCTGCCGTCTTTAATGCTGTTACATATGTTAATACTGGGAGCATCAACTATAAGTGCACTATCAGCAGGGACAAGTGTTGGTCTCTTAGCAACAGGTGTTGGTGCACCCGCAGCTTTTACCACTAGGGGGTTTGTCTTATAGCTCTTGGCCTGTGTTCATTAGCTGTAAGTGCGGCTGGCAAAAAATTAAAAACTAAACTCCAAAAGCACACAGCTATGGTTCAACTAATAACAGCTAAACGTAGCTCGTTCAAACTGACAATAAATAAAGCAATAGCTGACTCGCACATCACGGATGAAGAATTTAGTCGTTTACAGGCCGATTTTGATGACTATAAAAGACCAAAAGTTTGATCTTCAAAAAAAGGCAAGGGCAAGTTTTTCTCACACAACCAGACACCGAGCAGATAAAAAAGGAATGTTTAAAAAAAGTAAACGAAACATTAAACTCTGTTCTAAACAGCTCACATTAACAACATCAAGGGCGTTATACTTTAGTTTATGAGTCCAAACACAAAAAAAACGTTGATGTTGATTCTGATTAAGACGATTTGGGGAGACGATGTCGTATTTTTTTTTAAATTTAAATAAATATTTTGAGTTAGAAAAGAAACTCAGCATGGATAAGATATATGAAGGTCCAGACGAATTGTTTGAAGGAATGCTTAAGGGAGAGCGTTTGTCAAAGCTTTAAACGATATTGATCTAGAAGTCATTGATCCAACAAACGTACAGGCATAGTGTTGCTCATGCTATTTCTCAAGTTCAGGTAAACTAACAATAGACCCGCCAGTTAAAGTAATGTTAGCTGTTTTAATCGACTATATAACAATAAATGAAGAAAATCTAGAAGTCTGGGTCTCGACTCAACAACAGGTTATTCTTTTTCATAATGACTTAACACCGGTTGGGCAGACGAACTGCTTACACAGTTTGATGTGGCCGCTGAAGAAGCCAAAATGAGAGGCTCTGGTTGGTCAGAGGGCGAAGTCTTAGAGATTAGATTAAAACAGGCTAAGTATGCGCCGATTGTTGGTAAGGCTTACATTCCACTACCTCCAGCATTAGTCGCAAAAAGAGCAGTTCTAAACATAAAGAATTCGGACAACAAATGTTTTATGTGGTGTGTTCTTGCAAAGCTGCATTACGTCCGCAAAAACGCAGAGAGAGTGTCTAACTATGAACCTTACATCAATGATCTTAACTTTAGTGGAATATCCTTTCCTGTTAGCGTGGATTCCATTGATCAGTTTGAAGAACAAAACAAACCAATAACTGTTAATGTATACACATGGGATGAGGAAACAAATCTACTGCCGATTAAAGTGTCAAGAACAGTCCAACAATAGGTGATCCAGGCAAAAATCATGTTGACTTACTACTGATGCTTTCCCCAGCGGGGCTGCCGCATTACACATTAATACGAACAATGAGTAGACTGTTAGCATATACTACAAAAAAACATTGCAAACAAGAATTCTGTAGAAAATGTTTAACAAGAATTCCATCTGCTCAAGCCGCAAGCGAACATAAGAAACATTGTATCGGCCCAGTTGACTGTAATACAGAACTAACTACGCCCCCACCGGATCTAAAGTTAGTTTTAAGAACTGGAAACGGATGCAAAATTCTCCATATGTTGTTTACGCAGACTTCGAATCACTCATTGTTCCTTATGAAGGGCCAACCCCACAGAAACTTCCAAAACAGCCTTAGTGAGTAATCACCAGATTTGTTCATTTGCTTTCGTTATTGTCAGGTCGGATGGCGCTCATTCAACGCCAGAATTATATAGAGGACCAGATGCTGCAAAATACTTCTTAGAACGCATGCAGCAAGTGCGTAATAACTGTTCTAATAATCTAAACTTATCTGAAATCATAATGACTCCTGAAGACCAACAACAGTATAAATCAGCACTCACTGTTGGATTTGTGGTTTAGAACTAATGTCTAACAGCGAGGAAGCCAATCCGACAGTAAGAGACCATGATCACATTAGCGGAACGTTCAGAGGAGCAGCGCACAGTAAAGCAATCTTCAAACTAAGGTTTGATCCTAAGACATGGAAGCTGCCCATCTTCTTTCATAACTTGCGAGGTTACGACTCTCATCTTATAATGAAAGCAGTAGATCACGCCTTCAGGATAACATGCATTGCACAGTCATCAGAAAAGTACATGTGTTTCACTTTAAATAACATGTCTTTTTATGACTCTATACAGCACATGATGGGATCATTAGAGTCACTGGCTATGTCCTTAAATTCCTGCCCAATAACGGAAGAATATTTTGACCCAACTCTTGTTAGAAAGGGCGTTTACCCTTATGAATACATGAACAGTTGGGAAAGGTTTGACGAAGACACACTTCCGCCTAAAAGACGCGTTCTTTTCTAGTCTTAGAGGAAAGGGCATTAGTGATTCAGATTACCAACATGTTCAAGATGCGTGGCAGAAGTTAGAGTGTAAAACGATGGGAGACTATCATGACTCATACTTGATGGCTGATACATGTTTGTTGGCGGATATTTTTGAAAATTATAGAAAGACCTGCATGAAACATTACAGCCTGGATCCCGCGCATTACATTTCTGCGCCTGGGATGAGCTGGGACGCTTTCTTAAAGTTTACTGGAGTACAAATTGATTTATTGTCAGATTTACCAATGCTTCAGATTATTGAAAACGGATTGCGGGGAGGAATTAGTATGGCGTCGCATCATTACTGTAAAGCAAAACAACAAATACTTGGACGACTATGATCCGAGTAAAAGGTCTAACTATCTTATGTATTTAGATGCAAACAATCTGTATGGATGGGCAATGGCGCAATCACTTCCGTTACGCAACTTTAAAATGTACACAGAAGACAATCCGAAAAATATTCAAAGAGCATTAAAGTGGTTGAACAGTTTGACGCCAGATCAACAGCGTGGTTTCATTCTAGAAGTTGACTTAGAATATCCTCAGGAACTCCATGACCTGCATAATGACTACCCATTAGCAGCAGAAAGTCTAAAGATGAATGCAAGAGAGCCGCCTAAACTTGTGCCTAATCTTCGCGGCAAAAAAAAATTATGTCTGTCATTACAGACTTCTACAATTTTATTTAAGACATGGTTTGAAGTTGACGGCTGTTCATCGTATAATTGCTTTTGATCAAGAACAGTTCATGAAACCATACATCATGAAGAACACTGATCTTAGAACTAAATCCACAGATGCTTCAGAAAAAGACTTTTTCAAGCTGATGAACAACAGCTGTTTCGGGAAAGACTATGGAAAATCCGCACAAGCGTAAAGATGTCAGATTGGTCACCAAAGAGAACGAGGCAATTAAGCTGACTTCAAAACCAAATTATCAGGACTTTAGAAGATTTCATGATCAGCTTTTTGGCATAATGATGAAAAAAAGAAAGTCAAATTGGACAAACCCGTTTTTATTGGGTTTACTGTTTTAGAATTATCAAAGCTTTTGATGTTAGAATTTCTTTATGACTACTTTAAACCCGTGTATCCAGAGTCCAGAGTGCTTTACACAGATACAGATAGTTTTGTTATAGATATCCCTACTGAAGACATCTATAAAGACATGGAAATGGAAGTAGCTAAAGGGCATGCGGGATGGTATGATACATCTCATTACCCTAAAGAGTCGCCTTTGCATTCAACCGTTAACAAGAAGGTTTTAGGAAAGATGAAGGATGAATTATCTGGAGGGGTGATTAAGGAGTTTATTGGTTTAAGGTCGAAAATGTACAGTCTTTCGAGCCAGAAGAAAACCATTAAGAAAGCAAAGGGAATATCTCGCAGTGTTGTGCAGTCAAACATATCACATGACAACTACAAAGAAGCATTGTTCAATAAACATACTTTTCATCATGACAACGTAAAACTACGATCTAATCTGCATGAGATCAACACAACTGTTGTAACAAAGAAGTCATTAGATAGAACAAACACAAAACGAGTATTTGTTATCCAGAGTTTTCATATGCAGTCGGGCATTGGAGGGCCGCATAATTATATATCTTCTTTGTCCGCGGGTTCGGGTTTATATTTTTCCCGATGTTTATCTATAAGCTCAATCGCATCAATATCCAATTCATTAAAAAATTTTCTCATGTTTGCTTGATGTGCTCGAATTTTTTTTATTATTTCAAGATATTCTTTATCCTTTTTGATAATCA
Organism: Conus ventricosus; assembly: GCA_018398815.1. Classification (NCBI taxonomy): domain Eukaryota; kingdom Metazoa; phylum Mollusca; class Gastropoda; order Neogastropoda; family Conidae; genus Conus; species Conus ventricosus. Next base: position 99,371,026 of record CM031604.1, read on the forward strand.
AATTTGGATTTGGGGTTGTAGGTGATCTGGATGCATTGCCATGTCCTGATGAGTCCTCGCAAATGTTGCCCTAATAGCAGAATTCAAATCAAATGATTCCCGCATCAATTCCAAGGTCTCTGCATTTATCATTCTTGTTTCCGGTTTAGTTCCATGTAAGAATTCTTTCTTCTGTGCCTCAATACGAAAGGCTTCTTCGTTGTGAGCTTCCATTTTAACTCAAATATATTTACGTAAATTAATTAAAGCGGAACTGTGTCTGGCGGGCACTGGAGAACAGCATAATTATATTTCTTCTTCACCGAGGGGTTTATATTTTTCCTCAACTTTTATTATAAGCTCAATCATATCTTCATCCAATTCAGCTTGATGTGCTCGAATTTTTTTTTATATTTCAAGATATTCTTTTCCCCAATCAAAATTTGGGATTTTGGGTTGTAGGTGATTCTGGATGTTTTAGCATGTATTGATTAATCCGCATAAATATATGCCTAATATAACAGAATTTTTTTCAAATGATTCTTGTAACATTTTCAAGGTCTCTTCCTTTATCATTCTTGTTTCCTTCTGCGCTTCCATTTTTAGACTCAAAATATATTTTCTGTAAATTAATTAAGCAACTGAACTGTGATTAAGGAGTTTTTGGTTTAAGACCTAAAATGTCCAGTATTTCGGGCCAGGAGAAAACTTTTTCCTCAAGTTTCATTATAAGCTCAATCATATCAATTATCCAATTCAGCCAAATTGTTTTCATGTTTGCTTGACGTGTTCGAATTTTTTTTATTATTTCAAGATATTCTTTTTCCCAAACTGAAATCAAAATTTGGGTTTTGGGGGTTGTGGGTGACTGGATGTTTTAGCAGTTTTGGTGAACCCTCACAAGGGTTTCCTTAATGAAAGAACTCGTTCACTGATTCCGTATTAATTCAAAGGTCTCTTCCTTTTCATTTTTGGGTTTCTTCTGTGCTCCATTTTATCTAAAATATATTTCTGTAAATTAATTAAAAACGGAATGTCTGGGGGGATTATCTGCAGTTTTTTCCTTCCAAAAGCTTTGGGGAGGGGTTGTTTTGTTGTGTCATTTTCGTAATAAAACAGGGCGGTTTCATTTTTAAAAATTCTTTTTTTTCATAGGAAACCCCCAAAGGTCCAGTTCCCCTAATGGAGTGCCCCCTTCCGCTTCCCCGGGTAAAAAAAGGGTCCTTACTTTTCAAACCAAAGGGCAATGTTTCCGGATGAAGACTCTCCTTCAACAACATCTATTGTTTTTTTTTTTGATTGCTTGTACTTTTTTTCCCCTTTAAAATTCTTTTTATTCATTGCGCGAAAACTGAGGGCTTTTTCAAACCCATTCGTGTGCGAGAATTTAAAAACACTCTCGGGATACGGGTAGGAAAAAAGTCTTTCAGATAACGTTTTTTTAAAGTTTTCAACCAAGCCTGTATCTGGAACTCCGGGGAGCCCTTTTAATGGAACTTATGTTTTAACAAAAATTTGATTCACTGGGTTTTTAAATTCTTTTCCATCACGACTTGAATCAGCGAGGATAAAAAAGGGCCCCTCGTTGATTATTAGTTTTAGCAACAGCAACGCAAACACTCTTTTGTTTTAAAGGGTTTCCGCATCTTTGTATCTTGAAGTATTCAATGACGTGATGCGATTTAAAATCTTTTTCGTCTAATCGTATCATGGGGTAAAATAGAAGACCCTTTGAAGGGTGCGTTCGGTATTGTATCACAAATTTGGGGTCTCTGATTCGTTGGGCGCGGGTAAATAAATTTCCCAAACGCTTGTTTAGAAAACCCACCCCTTGTTTTTTTGTTCACTGACCCCCGCTGTTTGGGGTTTAGTTTTTTTAAAATTCCCGGTTTCCTTAAAATTCCCTTTTGGCGAATAAGATTTTGTTCATTTTTATTCACCAATATTATGTCAACAAAAACAGACTTATCCAAGATAACAACAGTTTTTTGATCTTTTTTTTTCTGAGGTTGATAAAAGTCACGTTTTTGGGTGGGGATTGTCTCGATGGTTTGCCTTTTTTCAAGATAAAAATATTTTTTGCTTGATCAAAAATTTAAATTTTTAAGCGCATGTCCTTTTTTTTTCAGTTTGTTGTTAATAAAATCTAACTGTCAATTTTTGCTTTCATGTTTCTTTGGGCGTAGTTGCTCCATGTTTTGTTAGTTTTTTTCTCTCGCCGTCACCCGCATTTACTAAAAGGTAATTACTTCCGCAAAAAAAGAAAGCGCATTACCACAGCCCCCGCTAACTTCATTAAATGAAGCCTTTTTTTAAAAAAGTTTTTTTTAAAATTTAAATATTGATATGTAGGAATTTTTCCTTGCTTAAAGAAAAACTTTCGTAGCAAACGAAGCGCAAGATGCATTGCTTTTTTGAGTCTTCAAAGTCTGTTTGAAGATCGCCGGTTTTTTTTTTTAACAAGCTTTTCCCGCATTTGTATCCTTTTCTTAGACCACCAATAACAAATGGAAAACAAGGTTTGGGAAAAGTTTTTTTTGGCGCCATTTTTAAAACAAAAAATTAAATTAATAAAAACATGAAAGCAATGATCTATACAGCTTTCGGGGGGCCTAACCTTCCCCAATTTACAAATGAAAAAATTTTATATGTCAAAAAAAGAAAGGGGTATTCTTTAGCCATGGGGAAACAAAACAGTTCCCCGAAATGAATTCAGAAGAACAATTCAACAGATGTCGCCCCAAGACATTGAAAAGTATCATAAAAAGGTAGAGCCCCAACGGGGGCAAGAATGGTAAAAAGGTAGGAAACGGTTCTTAGTTTTTTACACAAAACTAGTTGAAGATTTTTCTATCGATTTTTGAACAAGATTTTATGTATGATTTAACGAGGATCCGTTTTAACAAAGTCTTTTGATCTTAGGTGTGATCTATATTTCAGTTTTACTTATTATCGCCCGTGATCGCGGATTAATTACTTTTAATATTAATTTTTTTCCCCTTTAAAATGACCGACCAGAAAAATCTAGAATCAGAATCGAAAACTAATCAGGTGAAAGTGGCAGTAAAATCCTGGACGCGTTTCAGCGGAAAAAAAGGGAGCAAGTGGGGAAAAAACAAACAAAATTCAGTTACAATCCAGAATGAAAAAGTGCCAAGCCGCAGCCCTTTTTCAATGCCGCTAAAAAACGCCAGAACAAGTTGATTCGAGGCCCCCAAAAACAGGGGTGCCCACACCGCCAAAGTCTTCATATTTTCTTAAAGCAATTGTCATTTTTGGCGGCATTGCTGTTGGGGGTGGTTATTACGGTTATAAAATATATAAACAAAGACAACAAAAACCAAAGCAGTCCAAACAATCTCAACCACTAAATACAAAATCCGAAACCAACAGCATGCCAGAACCGCCAACAACAAAGATCATTTTGATCCATTTCAGATGGAATAATACTTTAAGAACTTAATAAAATAATATAAGTTGACTTGAATAAGAACTTGGTTGTACTTAGAGGATGACTTAGTTGTGAACTTGAGGTGATTTAAGGTGACTTGATCAAGAACTTATTAAGAACTTGAGGTGACTTGATTAAGAACTTAATTAAAGACTTAAGGTGACTTAATTAGAACTTAGAGGTTACTTGATTAAGAACTTAGAACAACTTGATAGCGACTTGAATAAGAACCTATGGCGACTTGATAAAATGTAAAATAAAAACACAATCCATTGTTACATTCTTTTTTGGGAAGACAACTCCTTCTAAAGGGTTGCTTTCCTTCATGCAAACCCTTCAATTATTGGCTTACAAAATTGCAGAGCTGGGCGCATTTGTCACTTTACTAGTAGGCGACCGCCCAACGCAAATCAGCTCGTGTCAAATTACACAAAATTACCTAGCCAGGGCAGCAACGCGTGCCAGTGATCCAAAAATCTAAGTTTAGCCCCTAATAATATGTAGCTACATCCCGTTGAGTATTTAATTCATCAAGAGCAGCTTTCAATTTTGTTTCATTATCAATCAATGATTTTAATTTTTGTCCTTCTAGTTTTACTCTTTCTTCTTGTTTCACTCTTTGTCTCTTTATCTTTCTCAACTCTTTTCTCTTTTTTCGCTATTTGCTCTTCCAAATGTTCTTTTTTAAATAGAATACTGGCATTCCCGATGTTGTTGCCTAATCCGTCATTTTGAAACTAACTGCATGTCTCCAAGAACACGAAACTATAAACAGTGTCAATACCTTTTTATATGTCAACGCTAAAAAACAATGTCACAGGTCAAACCAAAAGAAACAATGTCACGCGGGTAGAAATATGTCACACAAGCAGAAGTAAGTAACAAAACTTGCTTTAGCCTATATATTCTTACAGCAGAGCTAAGCTTGTTAACGTTGGCCGCCAAAGACCGCTGGGCGCCAGCCCAATGACGGGCCTCTGTATTCTATGCATAGGCCAACCCCCCACTTAACTCATTAAGCTCTCTGGTTTCAGAACTCTGAACAATAGTAGGTGGGTAAGGCCGGCCGAATCATGTTTGTTTGTCTAACAGTTAAAGACTGTAGTTTTATTTTACATGAAAGACAGAGACTCATTTGAAGAATGTTTGCGCGAAAATGATGTTATTGAAAATGATCAGGAAAAACATAGGATTAAGCAAAAACTAAAATCTAAAAAGTTTAGTAAATTAGTATTGAAAACGGATAATCCTACACAGTATGTTTGTTTGTAGGGTCGTTATTTTTTGGTTATTGAAGTCTTACTTGTCAGAGAACAATAAAAGGGGCATTCTGGAGTCACCCGGTCGAAACTGGTTGAGACCGGGTGAGCCAGAATGCCCCTTTTATTGTTCTCTGCGCGGTATGTATGACGGGAGGGGGTGAGTTCTCTTGTTGGAATGGACAAAGGGATTTCTCAGCGCGGTATGTATGACGGGAGGGGGTGAGTTCTCTTGTTGGAATGGACAAAGGGATTTCTCAGCGCGGTATGTATGACGGGAGGGTTGAGTTCTCTTGTTGGAATGGACAAATGGATTTCTCAACGCGGTATGTATGACGGGAGGGGGTGAGTTCTCTTGCTGGAATGGAGATAGGGATTTATCAACGCAGTAAGTATGACGCAAGGCCGGTCATATCAAACCAACAGTCCTTTGGATCTGGGAGGTTTCCAGCCTTTAACACCCAGAGATGAAGTGACGTTGCTTCCATCCGGGTCACACGTGTGAAAGGAAGTGAGTCGTGAAGGAGTGAACTGAGTGACGGCACCTCTCTGGTGTGGTGAGGGTGACACAGAGATACCCAACCAGTTCACCAGATTCATGCAACTAACAGATAGCATTGGGGAACGATACCCGACCAGTCCACCAGATCCACCCAACTTACAGATACCATTGGGAAAAGATACCCGACCAGTCCACCAGATTCACCCAACCTACAGATAGGACTGGGAAAGATACCCGACCAGTCCACCAGATTCACCCAACTTACAGATAGCATCAGGAATGTTGCGGGGGCTGTATCTGTGACGCGAGATCGTGTGGGGGAGGAAACGAGTGGTCTATGTCGCCATGTAATTATGACGTCAGAACTCCACAGAGGCTTAGTCCGGTGAGTCTTACCCGTGCAGGTGGCACATGACGTGAAATCTCTGACAGTCCTGACGTCATGTCAGTTTAGAACACAGACCCAGGGAAGGGAGTGACAACAAGAAGGGGGAGAGGGGTGAGGACTGACGTCATAAAATGATGTGAAACTGATCATGCAAAGGAAGAGAGAGAGAGGAGAGAGAGAGAGAGAGGGTGGATGGTGATTGTCGTCAACTTGTGACATGGTACAAAATCGGCTTTAAACAGTGGCTAAGGATGAAAGACCACTCACAGTCATGATTGTAGATGAATGACACACCCTGAACCCTAATGACGGATGAGAAACCCACCAATGACACACCCTGAACCCTAATGACGGATGAAAAACCCATCAATGACACACCCTGAACCCTAATGAAGGATGACAAACCCACAAGTGACACGCCCTGAACCCTAATGACGGATGAAAAACCCACCAATGACACACCCTGAACCCTAATGAAGGATGACAAACACACCCTGAACTATACCAGAGGACGAAATACGCACTGTGAATCATGGCCAAAGACACCATAGACTGTCTGAATCATGGCCAGAGACACCACAGCCTGTCTGAATCATGGCCACAGACACCACAGCCTGTCTGAATCATGTCCAGAGACACCACAGCCTGTCTGAATCATGGCCAAAGACACAACAGCCTGTCTGAATCATGGCCACAGACACCACAGCCTGACTGAATCATGGCCTATGACACCACAGCCTGTCTGAATCATGGCCAAAGACATCACAGCCTGTGTCATGGCCACAGACAACACAGCCTGCCTGAATCATGGCCAAAGACGCCACAGCCTGTCTGAATCATGGCCAAAGACGCCACAGCTTGACTGAATCATGGCCAAAGACAGCACAGCTTGTCTGAGTCATGGCCAAAGACTCCACAGCCTGTATGAGTCATGGCCAAAGACTCCACAGCCTGTCTAAATCATGGCCAGACATCACAGCCTGTCTGAATAATGACCAAAGGCACTACAGCCTGTCTGAATCATGGCCACAGATATCCCAGCCTGTCTGAATCATGGCCAAAGACACCACAGCCTGTCTGAATCATGGCCAAGGACACCACAGCCTGTCTGAATCATGGCCACAGACACCACAGCCTGTCTGAATCATGGCCACAGACACCACAGCCTGTCTTAATCATGGCCAAGGACACCACAGCCTGTCTGAATCATGGCCAAGGACACCACAGCCTGTGTGAATCATGGCCAGAGACACCACAGCTTGTCTGAATAATGGCCAAAGGCACTACAGCCTGTCTGAATCATGTCCAAAGGCACTACAGCCTGTCTGAATCATGGCCACAGACACCACAGCCTGTCTGAATCATGGCCACAGATACCACAGCCTGTCTGAATCATGGCCACAGACACCACAGCCTGTCTGAATCATGGCCACAGACACCACAGCCTGTCTGAATCATGGCCAAAGACACCACAGCCTGTCTGAATCATGGCCAAGGACACCACAGCCAGTCCGGTTCGGTCAGAGGGTCAACAGTGTTTGTCACTATGACAGTTCCGGACCATCTCTTTCAGCAGGTCAGCCAGATGTGGTGAGGACGGCGGTGAGAACTGTGGGGAGCTGCATGCAAGTCGCCATCTTTTGAACAGAGGAGAGCTGCATGCAAGTCGCCATCTTTTGAACAGAGGAGAGCAACATGCAAGTCGCCATATTTTGAACAGAGGAAAGCTGCATGCAAGTCGCCATCTTTTGAACAGAGGAAAGCTGCATGCAAGTCGCCATCTTTAAACAGAGGAAAGCTGCATGCAAGTCGCCATCTTTAAACAGAGGAAAGCTGCATGCAAGTCGCCATCTTTTGAACAGAGGAGAGCTGCATGCAAGTCGCCATCTTTGAACAGAGGAAGCGGCATGCAAGTCGCCATCATTTTGCAACATGAGAGAAAGTTGTCTTGGCATGACTTTTTTATTTTTTTTTATCTCCCATCACCAGCGAAGTCTCCTCTTGGCACTTTGATCATGCAGGCTTCTTTTCTTATCCCCCCCCCCCCCCCCCCCCCCCTTCTCCCACTCCCGCCTAACCCCCCCCCCCCTACCCCCCCCCCCCCCCCCCCCCCCCCTTCAGCTTTTTATGGTTCTGTTCATTATCTTAGAAGTTTTTTTTTTTTTTTTTAGATTCATGATTGCTGTTCTGTTTTTACCAGGTTGGCCGGACGTGTATGCGGTTCTGAATAACTATTGTTAAGCCGGAAACTCCTTTCGTCGTGATGAGAACGTTACTCGTTGTTCCTGGATACACGGGGGACAACTCCTATTCCCAAGTTACAAAACGTCTACGGAGTTGTTTCCCTTTGCAGTTCCCTGACCAACTGCTGTTTATGATTCTGTCTCTTGTCTTAGCAGCATTTTGGTGATAGCTGTTTCTTTTTTCTGATCCTCCGCCTCCCCCCCCCCCCCCCACCCCCGCCCCTACTGTGTTGGTTCTATTTATTATCTTGGCACTTGAAGGGTCAGCAGATCTAGCTGACATGCGTTTCTCACTCTGAAAGCTATCTTTTAAAATTTTGTAATCCTATTTCATTCTGATCCATTTCAGTAAACCTGTTTTGTAGTTGCAAAGCGAGACGACTGCAGGCCGAAATCTAAACAAATCTTAAATAAATGTTAGCGAACCGCCCAGAGAACGTGGACAAACGAGTCACAAGACAAAACACAACGCGTTTCGACCTCTTAGGTCTTCGTCGGGTGATAAATAAACGAATAAAACAACGAAAATTCACTTAGCTTTGATCGCTTCAGATCGCTTAGGGTTCAACGATCTGTCTGTGTGATAGGTTGTAAGAGGAACACGACACCCAAGTAAAGGTTTGGACGGTCAGAGGTTCAACAGTGTTGGTCACCATGACAGTTCCGGACCATCTCTTTCAGCAGGTCAGCCAGATGTGGTGAGGACGGCGGTGAGAACTGTGGGGAGATAAGAAAAAAAAGAACAGCTACCATGTCTCTAAAACGCCGCCAAGATGATGGACAGACAGAAACATGATGTGTGGCTTAAGTCTCTGACAGGACAGTTCCAGCCCAACACCACATCATTCAACGCCTTCTTCCTTGCGCTGAACCCTAAGCGATCTGAAGCGATCAAAGCTAAGTGAATTTTCGTTGTTTTATTCGTTTATTTATCCGCCGACGAAGACCTAAGAGGTCGAAATGCGTTGTGTTTTGTCTTGTGACTCGTTTGTCCACGTTCTCTGGGCGGTTCGCTAACATTTATTTAAGATCTGTTTTGTAGGTTCTGATTCAACAACATTTTATTTACGTCTATCTCAGAATGCTCATCACACAGTTATGTGTTTTTTATGTTTCTATATAATGCCAACTTGTCTGCTACATTTTGACATATCCCAAGCATAAGGATTTCTGAAAAATGGCGCGATACATATTGAAGAGACTTTATACGCTATACATGGTTTGATTTTGTCTTTACTGTAAGTCAATTTGTACTGAGTATCAAGATAACCTACATGCTGTAGGTTAATGTTGTAACATAACAGACACCTCTACAACATAGGTAGAGTACAAGTTTGTGCTCGTCTCCGCTGAACACAAGTCTAACCTTTGATCCATACAAAGCATAGTAACACCTTCCCCTACCTGGCATTAGTAATTGTTCAAAAACTCTGTTGTGTCTAGCAACGACGAAGAGTCTCATTTGTCTTCGTTTCATTGGCAGAGGTGACTGCGACTGTAAATCAAACGGCGTTATGTTGACGAGGCAGAGGCCAACACAAATGCTTCCCTTCTTTTTTGTCTTTTCCACCTTTCTTTTTGTCTGTATTCATTTTTCTGTCTATCCTTCTGTTGGTCTTCTTATCTCTCTTTTCTCTCTTTCCTCGTGTTTTTCCTTCCGTCTGTCCTCGGCTCCCCATCTATTCGTTTCCTTGTCATTCTCCCCATCTGCCATGTCTGACGTTCACAGCATTGTTCCTGACTACATCATTCTCCCCATCTGCCATGTCTGACGTTCACAGCATTGTTCCTGACTACATCATTCTCCCCATCTGCCATGTCTGACGTTCACAGCATTGTCCCTGACTACATCATTCTCCCCATCTGCCATGTCTGACGTTCACAGCATTGTCCCTGACTACATCATTCTCCCCATCTGCCATGTCTGACGTTCACAGCATTGTTCCTGACTACATCATTCTCCCCATCTGCCATGTCTGACGTTCACAGCATTGTTCCTGACTGCATCATTCTTTCCATCTGCCATGTCTGACGTTCACAGCATTGTTCCTGACTACATCATTCTCCCCATCTGCCATGTCTGACGTTCACAGCATTGTTCCTGACTACATCATTCTCCCCATCTGCCATGTCTGACGTTCACAGCATTGTTCCTGACTACATCATTCTCCCCATCTGCCATGTCTGACGTTCACAGCATTGTTCCTGACTACATCATTCTCCCCATCTGCCATGTCTGACGTTCACAGCATTGTTCCTGACTACAGCAGTGAGGTACGTTACCTTCTCACAGTGGAGTCCAGTGTATCCTGGCCGACAAGTGCAGGTGTAGGAATTGACTGCATCCTCACAGGTTCCATAGTTTTGACAAGGTCTGGACAGACACTCATTGATATCTGAAAACACACACACACACACACACACACACACACACACACACACACAGACACACACACACACACACACACACACACACACACACACACACACACACACACCACACACACACACACACACACACACACACACACACACACCACAGAAATGAGCAGGGTTAAACTATCAACTGTTCACATGGATTACGGGGTCTTTAACGAAGGCCAAGGTATCTGACCTTTTTCATGCATACACACACCAGGCGGGGTCACACACTGTTGATCTGTACAGTCGGTAACATCTCCATTCCTGGGGTCACACGCTGTTGATCTGTACAGTCGGAAACATCTCCCTTCCCTGGGGTCACACGCTGTTGATCTGTACTGTCGGAAACATCTCCCTTCCCTGGGGTCACACGCTGTTGATCTGTACTGTCGGAAACATTCCCTTCCCTTCCCGCAGTCCTACCACTTCACCTAAAGCTGTCCCCAAGGCTCGAATCCGTTACCCTTCAGTTTAGAGTCTGAGGTTTGGACCACTCGGCCACAGGAGCTATCAGAACCAACCCTGATCTTAAAGTTAACACCTGGGTTTTGTGTCTTTCTGTCTGTCTGTCTGTCTGTCTCTGTCTCCCTGTATCTGTCTCTCTGTCTCTGTCTGTCTGTCTGCATCTCTGTCTCTGTCTGTCTCTCTGTCTGTCTGTCTCTCTTTGTCTCTTTCTCTCTGTATCTGTCTGTCTGTCTGTCTGTCTGTCTGTCTGTCTGTCTGTCTGTCTGTTAGTCTGTCTGTCTGTCTGTCTCTCTCTCTCTCTCTCTCTCTCTCTCTCTCTCTCTCTCTCTGTGTGTCTCTGTCTCTCCCTCCGTCTATCTCTGTGTCTCTGTTTCTGTCCTGTCTCTGTGTCTTTGTGTGTGTGTCTCTTTCTCTTTGTCTCTCTCGCTCTCTCTGCCTCTCTCTGCCTCTCTCTGCCTCTCTCTGCCTGCCTGCCTGCCTGCCTGCCTGCCTGCCTGCCTGCCTGCCTGCCTCTCTCTCTCTCTCTCTCTCTCTCTCTCTCTCTCTCTCTCTCTCTCTCTCTCTCTCTCTCTCGCAAGTAATATATGCCAGTCCAACACTGTATGTTCATTCAAGAATGGACTGGCACCATACGAGACCGCGAGAGATACGAATGTTATAGTAATTTTAAGTCTGTTTTTGAAAAGGAAAGATATCTTTTGGATACGAGTACGTACTGTTTCCGCGTTGCCATTACACGAACCAGGTTTAATTTGCTTCCACTGAATAACAACTTGCATCGCAGTCCTTCGAATGAGACTATAAACCGAGGTTCCGTGTGTGAACGCATGCATAACATCTTGCACACACGTAAAATCCCATCACCAACTTTCGGAAGAGTGGGCCAGTTTGGCCGTTGGTATGGATGACACGTTACACATAGCATGCACCCTGCGTGAGAAATGGAAAGAATGAAGGAAGTAAGGAAAATGAGTGATCGATATTGAACGATACTGACTGGATGACACGGGAAACGACTGAATGAAGCGCCAGCTGGCAGCTCTTAAGTCGGCACTACCCAGGTAGGCAGCCCGTTGTGTAAACGAGTGTTGATTGTAAAGCGCTTAGAGCTTGGCCTCTAGCCGAGAATAGGCGCTATATAAGTATTCATTATTATTATTATTATTATTATTATTATTATTATTATTATTATTATTATTATTATTATTTATTATTATTATTATTATAGTGAAACAGAAAAGGACAAAGCGTGCCCAATTTTGCCATGATCAGGTAAAGAATGAGCAACATTTTTTATTTCAATGCTCCCTCTATCAAGACCTAAGGAGCAAATTTCTCAAAGAATTCGCCAGTTGTCCCCTTCATTTGCTTCTGAAGGTATCCAGTGCTTCGCACAGACAGAGCCTATCAAGGTACATTTTTCATGCCATAAACAGAAGGATCAAGTCAATTCTTTAGTGGATAAATTACTGCGGACAATTACCACTACCTTGGTTTTCCTTGAAATGACTGACTTCATTTGTATTTTAATTTCGTGTACTCTAAACGTATCTGAATAATGTATCATCTTTTTACACGTAGTTTTAGGGAATTATTATTGCAATGCTTTTTTGTTCTGTTTGCAACACATATATGCTAACTCCTCCCCGTTCCTACACCCCCCCCCTCCCCTCCCTTCCCTTTGTACCTTGTATTGTGGCCCAAGGCCGATGTACATTAAAGCTTTCTGAGTTCTGAGTTCTCTCTCTCTCTCTCTCCCCTCTCTCTCTCTCTCTCTCTCTCTCTCTCTCTCTCTCTCTCTCTCTCTCTCTCTCTCCGTGGAAATGAACTGCTGTGATGACAAGAGGACGTGCTGTCTACGTTTTGATGATTACATTATGATTACCGTTCACGCAAATAAACATATTTCTCAAGGACGTCGTTTCATTCCCAGGCCGGGTAGAACCCAGTTCTGTGGAGCATGTTGCCGTTTCGTGTCCATTTCCATCGGCTTCATGTTCATGAGAGTGAAAAGAAAGCCGACCTGCAGTCTGGTCAGGCTTTCTGTAAGTTGTTAAATTCACAGGCACAGCACACTGTACAATGTGGTGCTGACTGAGGGGGCTTGATCATTCGGCATTACACTGAACCTACCATCATTTGGCCCTGAATAATTCTTTTGTATGACATTACAAACGCCAAATGATCTAATATACAGTGACACAAATAGGTTTTCGTTTCAGTTGGATGGACTTGGCTATGGGCTGAACCTTACATAAAAGCAAGAGTCAAGATAACCCCCTCTTCTCTCTCCCAAACAGCAGCAACAACAACAACAACAACAACAAATATCTGACATCCGTAAAAGTGAAACTGCATGAACTCGTGTGGGGAAAATGAATGGTGCAGTCAGGGTGTAGGGGACACAACTCTTTGTGAAACGCTTGCTTCGCCCCAGATAACAGACTGCAGGTGGTGAGAGTAGAACACTCATGGTAAGGACAGTGCCCGATTGGACTGCTCGTGTTAAGGACAGTGCCCGATTGGACTGCACATGTTAAGGACCGTGCCCGATTTGCCTGCTCATGGTAAGGACAGTGCCCGATTTGACATCTCATGTTTAGGACAGTGCCCGATTGGACTGCTCATGTTAAGGACAGTGCCCGATTGGACTGCTCATGTTAAGGACAGTGCGCGATTGGACTGCTCATATTGAGAACAGTGCCCGATTGGACTGCTCATGTTAGGACTGTGCCCGATTTGACTGCTCATGGTAAGGATAGGCCCGATTTGACTGCTCATGGAAAGGACAGTGCCCGATTGGACTGCTCATGTTAAGGATAGGCCCGATTTGACTGCTCATGGTAAGGACAGCGCCCGATTGGACTGCTCATGTTAAGGATAGTGTCCGATTGGACTGCTCATGTTAAGGATAGTATCCGATTTGACTGCTCATGGTAAGGATAGTGCTCGATTTGACCGCTCATGGTAAGGACAGTGCTCGATTTGACTGCTCATGTTAAGGACAGTGCCCGATTTGACAGCTCATGGCACTGAAAGTGCCCGATGACTGCTCGTGTTAAGGACAGTACCCGATTTGACTGCTCATATTAAGAACAGTGCGCGATTTGACTGCTCATGTGAAGGACAGTGCCCAATTCGACTGCTCATGTTAAGGACAGTGCCCGATTTGACTGCTCATGTTAAGGACAGTGCCGATCTGACTGCTCATGTTAAGGACAATGCCCGAGTTGACGCTCATGTTAAGGACAGTCCCGAGTTGACTGCTCATGGTAAGGACAGTGCCCGATCTGACCGCTCATGCTGAGGACAGTGCCCGATTTGACTGCTCATGTTAAGGACAGTGCCCGATTTGACTGCTCATGTTAAGGACAGTGCCCGATCTGACTGCTCATGTTAACGACAGTGCCCGATTTTTACTGCTCATGTTAACGACAGTGCCCGATTTGACTGCTCATGTTAAGGACAGTGCCGATTTGACTGCTCATGTTAAGAACAGTGCCCGAGTTGACTGCTCATGTTAAGGACAGTGCCGAGTTGACTACTCATGTTAAGGACAGTGCTCGAGTTGACTGCTCATGTTAAGGACAGTGCCGAGTTGACTACGCATGTTAAGGACAGTGCCCGAGTTGACTGCTCATGTTAAGGACAGTTGCCGAGTTGACTGCTCATGTTAAGGACAGTGCCGAGTTGACTGCTCATGTTAAGGACAGTGCCGAGTTGACTGCTCATTGTAAGGACAGTCCCGAGTTGACTGCTCATGTTAAGAACAGTGCCGAGTTGACTGCTCATGTTAAGGACAGTGCCCGAGTTGACTGCTCATTGAAAGGACAGTGCCCGAGTTGACTGCTCATTGAAAGGACAGTGCCCGAGTTGACTGCTCATTGTAAGGACAGTGCCCGGTTGATTGCTCATTCACACATGCATACATACAAACATACATACATACATACATACATACATACATACATACATACATACATACATGCCCTAACAGACAGGTGTAAGAATGTGTATATAATTACATACATATATTTCTTGTTGCACATGTTCCCTTCTTCATGTTCCTGTCGTTTAACTTCTTGTCTCTCTTCTTCTTGCTCGTCTTGTTCATGATGTTCTGCTTGTTCCACTTCTTGCTGGTCTTGTTCTTGGCGTTCTGTTCCACTTCTTGCTGGTCTTGTTCTTGATGTTCTGCTTGTTTCACTTCTTGCTGGTCTTGTTCTTGATGTTCTGTTTGTTTCACTTCTTGCTGGTCTTGTTCTTGATGTTCTGCTTGTTTCACTTCTTGCTGGTCTTGTTCTTGATGTTCTGTTTCATTCTTGCTGGTCTTGTTCTTGATGTTCTGTTTGTTTCACTTCTTGCTGGTCTTGTTCTTGATGTTCTGCTTGTTTCACTTCTTGCTGGTCTTGTTCTTGGTGTTCTGTTTCACTTCTTGCTGGTCTTGTTCTTGGTGTTCTGTTTCACTTCTTGCTGGTCTTGTTCTTGATGTTCTGTTTGTTTCACTTCTTGCTGGTCTTGTTCTTGGTGTTCTGTTTGTTTCACTTCTTGCTGGTCTTGTTCTTGGTGTTCTGTTTGTTTCACTTCTTGCTGGTCTTGTTCTTGGTGTTTTTGTTTCACTTCTTGCTCGTCTTGTTCTTGGTGTTCTGTTTCACTTCATGCTGGTCTTGTTCTTGGTGTTCTGTTTCACTTTTGTTTATGTAATGACACCTATGACATTGTAAGGACAGTGCCCGAGTTGACTGCTCATTGTAAGGACAGTGCCCGAGTTGACTGCTCATTGAAAGGACTGTGCCCGAGTTGACTGCTCATGTTAAGGACAGTGCCCGAGTTGACTGCTCATTGTAAGGACAGTGCCCGAGTTGACTGCTCATTTTAAGGACAGTGCCCGAGTTGACTGCTCATTGTAAGGACAGTGCCCGAGTTGACTTGCTTCGATAATTCACTTCGCCCACTGTGCTCCGACACATGCATTGATGAACGTGGATATTCGGTTATATCATGACAGGATTTCGATCTGGTATCTGGGATAAAACTTTCCATCGTCATTGTTATCATGACAAGATTTCGATCTAGTATCTGGGATAAAACTTTCCATCGTCATTGTTATCATGACAAGATTTCGATCTGGTAGGCGTATCTGGGATAAAACTTTCCATCGTCATTGTTATCATGACAAGATTTCGATCTGGTATCTGGGATAAAACTTCCCATCGTCATTGTTATCATGACATAATTTCGATCTGGTATCTGGATACAACTTTCCATCGTCATTGTTATCATGACATGATTTCGATCTGGTGTCTGGGATCAAACTTTCCATCGTCATTGTTATCATGACATGATTTCGATCTGGTATCTGGGATAAAACTTCCCATCGTCATTGTTATCATAGTCACCGGCAGGGGCAGTCTGCAGGAAGCAGTCACCGGCAGGGGCAGTCTACAGGAAGCAGTCACCGGCAGGTGCAGTCTACAGGAAGCAGTCACCGGCAGGGGCAGTCTACAGGAAGCAGTCACCGGCAGATTCAGTCTGCAGGAAGCAGTCACCGGCAGGGGCAGTCTACAGGAAGCAGTCACCGGCAGGGGCAGTCTGCAGGAAGTGTGATTTCTCTTGCTGTTTTTGTCGTTGTTCTTGTGATTGCTTTTGCTGTTCTTGTCGTAGTTCTTGTGATTTCCCTTGCTGTTCTTGTCGTAGTTCTTGTGATTTCTCTTGCTGTTTTTGTCGTTGTTCTTGTGATTGCTCTTGCTGTTCTTGTCGTTGTTCTTGTGATTGCTCTTGCTGTTCTTGTCGTAGTTCTTGTGATTTCTCTTGCTGTTTTTGTCGTTGTTCTTGTGATTGCTCTTGCTGTTCTTGTCGTTGTTCTTGTGATTGCTCTTGCTGTTCTTGTCGTAGTTCTTGTGATTTCTCTTGCTGTTTTTGTCGTAGTTCTTGTGATTTCTCTTGCTGTTCTTGTCGTTGTTCTTGTGATTGCTCTTGCTGTTCTTGTCGTAGTTCTTGTGATTGCTCTTGCTGTTCTTGTCGTAGTTCTGGGTACCATTCCACCCTGGCTTCCATTTCAGTGACCAAGCAGACAGAGTAGCAGAAAGGGAAGCAAGAAATGTCGGAGACAGTGTTCCTGTGATTGCTTTTGCGAGTCTGTTTAGTGTCGTTGCTGTTGCTGTTCCTTTTGTTGATCTTGTAGTTGCTTGTGTTGTTGCTGATGTTGGTGATTTTGTTTCCGTTGTTTGTGTTGTTAGTCTTGTCGCCGCCCTTTTTCCCTGTCTTCTTGTTCTTGGAATGGGAGCCACTCTGTATAATGTCCCATTACGGTGGTGGAGGTATGGAAAGGCGTTGAGGGTAGGCGGACAGTGGATGGTGTGCAGGGGCCAGCAGGGCAGATGCAGAGAGGAATTGAAGATGTACATTTGAAGTGATGTCAGGTACAATTACACAGCATTACTAAACTGGCTTTGTAAACAGTATGCTGCCAATTTAACAAAAGAACGAACCAATAACGAATCTGAATAAAAAGAAAACTTCAACACTTTTAGTGTCTGCAGGTGGAAACGATGGCTTCGGTCCAGAATGATCTGTTGCACAGTGACGTCATTATGACATGTCAAAATTTAGTCCGTTGTGAGTTACGTAACAGACAGAAAGTTACATATGAAATAGATCGCTCTATTAATACAAAGTCTGAAATAGCCCTTGGATGAGGGCTTCGAGATGAATTGAAACACCATATAAACATTTGTTTTAAGAACATGATTCCTTTCTTTGTATGACAAATTCTGTACTTTTACATTATCTCGAAATGTCTTGCTCCCCGCTCTACTGCTGTATCTACCAGGTCATTGAAATGTCTTGCTCCCCTCTCTACTGCTGTATCTGCCAGGTCATTGAAATGTTCTGCTCCCCTCTCTACTGCTGTATCTGCGAGGTCATTGAAATGTTCTGCTCCCCTCTCTACTGCTGTATCTGCCAGGTCATTGAAATGTCTTGCTCCCCTCTCTACTGCTGTATCTGCCAGGTCATTGAAATGTCCTGCTCCCCTCTCTACTGCTGTATCTGTCAGGTCATTGAAATGTCCTGCTCTCCTCTCTACTGCTGTATCTGCCAGGTCATTGAAAGGTCCTGCTCCCCTCTCTACTGCTGTATCTGCCAGGTCATTGAAATGTCATTACTCCCCTCTCTACTGCTGTATCTACCAGGTCATTGAAATGTTCTGCTCCCCGCTCTACTGCTGTATCTGCCAGGTCATTGAAATGTCTTACTCCCCTCTCTACTGCTCTATCTTCCAGGTCATTGAATGTCCTGCTCCCCTCTCTACTGCTGTATCTACCAGGTCATTGAAAGGTCCTGTTCCCCTCTCTACTGCTGTATCTGCCAGGTAATTGAAATGTCTTGCTCCCCTCTCTTTCTGCTGTATCTACCAGGTCATTGAAATGTCCTGCTCCCCTCTCTACTGCTCTCTCTGCCAGGTCATTGAAATGTCCTGCTCCCCTCTCTACTGCTGTATCTACCAAGTCATTGAAATGTCCTGCTCCCCTCTCTACTGCTCTCTCTGCCAGGTCATTGAAAGGTCCTGCTCCCTCTCTACTGCTCTATCTACCAGGTCATTGAAATGTCTTGCTCCCCTCTCTACTGCTGTATCTGCCAGGTCATTGAAATGTCCTGCTCCCCTCTCTACTGCTCTTATCAACCAGGTCATTGAAATGTCCTGCTCCCCTCTCTACTGCTCTCTCTGCCAGGTCATTGAAATGTCCTGCTCCCCCCTCTACTGCTGTATCTGCCAGGTCATTGAAATGTCCTGCTCCCCTCTCTACTGCTCTATCTGCCAGGTCATTGAAAGGTCCTGTTCCCCTGCTCTACTGCTCTCTCTGCCAGGTCATTGAAATGTCCTGCTCCCCTCTCTACTGCTCTATCTACCAGGTCATTGAAATGTCCTGCTCCCCTCTCTACTGCTCTATCAACCAGGTCATTGAAATATCCTGCTCCCCTCTCTACTGCTCTCTCTGCCAGGTCATTGAAATGTCTTGCTCCCCTCTCTACTGCTGTATCTGCCAGGTCATTGAAATGTCTTACTCCCCTCTCTACTGCTCTATCTTCCAGGTCATTGAAATGTCCTGCTCTCCTCTCTACTGCTGTATCTGCCAGGTCATTGAAATGTCCTGCTACCCTCTCTACTGCTGTATCTGCCAGGTCATTGAATGTCCTGCTCCCCTCTCTACTGCTGTATCTGCCAGGTCAGTGAAATGTCTTGCTCCCCTCTCTACTGCTGTATCTGCCAGGTCATTAAAATGTCTTACCCCCTCTTACTACTGTATCTGCCAGGTCATTGAAAGGTCTGCCCCTCTACTACTACTGCCAGTCAGTGAATGTCTCTCCCCCTTACCTGTATCTACCAGGTCATTGAATGTTTCTCCCCTCTTTC
>CM031604.1:99400469-99405469 GCA_018398815.1 Conus ventricosus
TGACTGAATAATCAGAGTTGTGTTGACCAGGCAGAGGTGACCGTGGACTGTAAATCAGAGTTGTGTTGACCAGGAGGTGACGTGACATGTAAATCAGAGTTGTTTGACCAGGCAGAGGTGACCGTGACTGTAAATCAGAGTTGTTTGACCAGGCAGAGGTGACCGTGACTGTAATCAGAGTTGTTTGACCAGGCAGAGGTGACCGTGACTGTAAATCAGAGTTGTTGTGACCAGGCAGAGGTGACCGTGACTGTAAATCAGAGTTGTTGTGACCGGCAGAGGTGGACCGTGACTGTAAATCAGAGTTGTTGTGACCGGCAGAGGTGACCGTGACTGTAAATAAAGTTGTTGTGACCGGGCAGAGGTGACCGTGACTGTAAATCGAGTTGTTGTGACCGGCAGGGTACCGTGATGTAAATCAGGTTGTGTGACAGGCGGGTGCCCTGACTGTAAATCAGAGTTGTTTTGACCAGGCAGAGGTGACCGTGACTGTAAATCAGTCAGAGTTGTGTTGACCAGGCAGAGGTGACCGTGACTGTAAATCAGAGTTGTTTTGACCAGGCAGAGGTGACCGTGACTGTAAATCAGAGTTGTGTTGACCAGGCAGAGGTGACCGTGACTGTAAATCAGAGTTGCGTTGACCAGGCAGTGGTGACCGTGGCTGTAAATCAGAGTTGTGTTGACCAGGCAGAGGTGACCGTGGCTGTAAATCAGAGTTGTGTTGACCAGGCAGAGGGCACCACATGTGCTTCCCTTCTCTGCTGTCTTTCCGTCCTTTCTTTTCTTGTCCGTATTCATTTTTCTGTCTTTCCTTCGGTTTGTCTTCTTATCTCTCTTTTCTGTCTTTCCTTCGGTTTGTCTTCTTACCTCTCTTTTCTGTCTATGCTAGTGCTTTTCCTCCCGTCTGTTCTCGGCTCCCCATCTGTTCGTTTCCATATCATCTCCCATCTGTTCGTTTCCATATCATCTCCCATCTGTTCGTTTCCATATCATCTCCCCATCTGTTCGTTTCCATATCATCTCCCCATCTATTCGTTTCCATATCATCTCCCCATCTGATCGTTTCCATATCATCTCCCATCTATTCGTTTCCATATCATCTCCCATCTGATCGTTTCCATATCATCTCCCCATCTGATCGTTTCCATATCATCTCCCCATCTGTTCGTTTCCATATCATCTCCCCATCTGTTCGTTTCCACATCATCTCCCCATCTGTTCGTTTCCACATCATCTCCCCATCTGCCATGTCTGACGTTCACAGCATTGTTCCTGACTACATCATTCTCCCCATCTGCCACGTCTGACGTTCACAGCATTGTTCCTGACTACATCATTCTCCCATCTGCCATGTCTGACGTTCACAGCATTGTTCCTCACTACATCATTCTCCCCATCTGCCATGTCTTACGTTCACAGCATTGTTCCTGACTACATCATTCTCCCCCATCTGCCATGTCTGACGTTCACAGCATTGTTCCTGACTACATCATTCTCCCCATCTGCCATGTCTGACGTTCACAGCATTGTTCCTCACTACATCATTCTCCCCATCTGCCATGTCTGACGTTCACAGCATTGTTCCTGACTGCATCATTCTCCCCATCTGCCATGACTGACGTTCACAGCATTGTTCCTGACTGCATCATTCTCCCATCTGCCATGTCTGACGTTCACAGCATTGTTCCTGACTACATCATTCTCCCATCTGCCATGTCTGACGTTCACAGCATTGTTCCTGACTACATCATTCTCCCCATCTGCCATGTCTGACGTTCACAACATTGTTCCTGACTGCATCATTCTCCCCATCTGCCATGTCTGACGTTCACAGCATTGTTCCTGACTACATCATTCTCCCCATCTGCCACGTCTGACGTTCACAGCATTGTTCCTGACTACATCATTCTCCCCATCTGCCAAGTCTGACGTTCACAGCATTGTTCCTGACTACATCATTCTCCCCATCTGCCAAGTCTGACGTTCACAGCATTGTTCCTGACTACATCATTCTCCCCATCTGCCATGTCTGACGTTCACAGCATTGCTCCTGACTACAGCAGTGAAGTACGTTACCTTCCTCACAGTGGAGTCCAGTGTATCCTGGCCGACAAGTGCAGGTGTAGGAATTGACTGCATCGTGACAGGTTCCATGGTTTTGACAAGGTCTGGACAGACACTCATTGACATCTGAAAACACACACACACACACACACACACACACACACACACACACACACACACACACACACACACACACACACACCAACGTCATGCAGAAATGAGCAGGGTTAAACTATCAAATGTTCACATGGATTATGGAGTCTATAACAAAGGCCAAAGTATCTGACTTTTTCATGCATCTACACACCAGGCGGGGTCACACGCTGTTGATCTGTACTGTCGGAAACATCTCCCTTCCCTGGGGTCACACGCTGTTGATCTGTACAGTCGGAAACATCTTCCTTCCCTGGGGTCACACGCTGTTGATCTGTACAGTCGGAAACATCTCCCTTCCCTGGGGTCACACACTGTTGATCTGTACAGTCGGAAACATCTCCCTTCCCTGGGGTCACACACTGTTGATCTGTACAGTCGGAAACATCTCCCTTCCCTGGGGTCACACGCTGTTGATCTGTACTGTCGGAAACATCTGCCTTCCCTGGGGTCACACGCTGTTGATCTGTACAGTCGGAAACATCTCCTTCCCTGGGGTCACACGCTGTTGATCTGTACTGTCGGAAACATCCCCCTTCCCTGGGGTCACACGCTGTTGATTTGTACTGTCGGAAACATCTCCCTTCCCTGGGGTCACACGCTGTTGATCTGTACTGTCGGAAACATCTCCCTTCCCTGGGGTCACACACTGTTGATCTGTACAGTCGGAAACATCTGCCTTCCCTGGGGTCACACACTGTTGATCTGTACTGTCGGAAACATCTCCCTTCCCTGGGGTCACACACTGTTGATCTGTACTGTCGGAAACATCTCCCTTCCCTGGGGTCACACGCTGTTGATCTGTACTGTCGGAAACATCTCCCTTCCCTGGGGTCACACACTGTTGATCTGTACTGTCGGAAACATCTCCCTTCCCTGGGGTCACACATTGTTGATCTGTACTGCCGGAAACATCTGCCTTCCCTGGGGTCACACGCTGTTGATCTGTACTGTCGGAAACATCTCCCTTCCTGGGGTCACACACTGTTGATCTGTACAGTCGGAAACATCTCCCTTCCCTGGGGTCACACACTGTTGATCTGTACAGCCGGAAACATCTCCCTTCCCTTCCCGCAGTCCTAGCACTTCACCTAAAACTGCTCCCAAGGCTCGAATCCGTTACCCTTCAGTTTAGGTCTGAGGTTTGGACCACTCGGCCACTGCAGCTATCAGAACGAATCCTGATCCTAAAGTTAACACCTCGGTTTATTCTCTGTCTGTCTGTCTTTTTCTCCCTGTCTTTGTCTCTCTTTCTATCTGCGTCTCTGTCTTGTCTGTTTCTCTGTCTGTCTGTCTGTCTGTCTGTCTCTGTCTCTCTATCCGTCTATCTCTGTGTCTCTCTGTCTCTGTTGCTCTTCCTGTCTCTGTGTCTTTGGTCTCTGTGTCTCTCTCATATTTTTTTTCTCTCTCTCTGTCTCTCACTGTCTGTCTGTCTGTCTGTCTGTCTCTCTCTCTCTCTCTCTCTCTCTCTGTCACTCTTTCTCTCTCTCTCTCTCTCTCTCTCTCTCTTTCTCTCTCTGTCTCTGTCTCTGTCTCTGTCTCTCTCTCTCTCTCTCTCTCTCTCTCTCTCTCTCTCTCTCTCTCTCTCTCTCTCTCTCTCTCTCTCTCTCTCTCTCCGGGGAAATGAACTGCTGTGATGACAAGAGGACGTGCTGTTCGAGTTTTGGTGATTACACTATGATTACCGTAGACGCAAATTGGCATATTGTCAGAGACGTCGTTTCACTCCAGGTCGGGTAGAACCCAGTTTTGTGGAGCATGTGGCCGTCTCGTGCCCATTTCCATCGACTTGATGTTCAAGAGAGTGAAAAGAAAGCCGACCTCACGCATCGCCATGCGGACACTGTCTCACAGTGTGGACAGAACAGTGTTTGGATGGCTCCTCTCCCACCTCTTGGTGTGGCTTTGTACTCCAGGGTGCAGACACTGAGAGCAACCCTGGAACCGGTCCTGCTCCAGGCAGGGAAACTACGAGGCAGACACAGTTCAGCAGTGCCGGTAGTTACGGCAGGGTTAGTTGGAAAATCCTGGCGATCCTCGCTGTTTGATGGCATGGAGTTTGGAGCCGACACTTGGCGAAATCACGGCTACCATCCGATCTACCAGTGACCAGATGAAGGCCAAGCTGGACGAGGTCAAGCAGGAAGGACATGATGCACGTGAGGACTACCTGGCTCTTCAGACTGTTTTTGCCGGACCCTGAAGATGAACTCAGCTGTCCACAAAACCACACGAAGATTTGAAGGAAAAACAAACAATGATCTATGTGCTGAACTGACGAGAGAGAGAGAGAGTGCCACCACACCTGAAACATGTAATAGACCCCGTAGAGAGACTGCCACCACACCTGAAACATGTAAGAGACCTGGTAGAGAGACTGCCACCATACCTGAAACATGTAAGAGACCTCGTAGAGAGACTGCCACCACACCTGAAACATGTAAGAGACCTCGAAGAGAGACTGCCACCACACCTGAAACATATGAGAGACTGGTGAGAGACTGCCACCACACCTGAAACATGTGAGAGAGCTCGTAGAGAGGCTGCCACCACACCTGAAACATGTACGAGACCTGGTAGAGAGACTGCCACCACAACTGAAACATGTAAGAGACCTGGTAGAGACTGCCACCACACCTGAAACAAGCCAGGCCGGCCGGCAAGAGAGCCACGATGACCTTCAGCCATCTGGTGATCGACGGCATCAAGTGTTCTGAGGACGTTGAAGACAGACTGGTTCAGGTGAAACAGGGCGTGGGCCGGTCCTTGTGTCGTCCTGTATA
>CM031604.1:99407969-99411250 GCA_018398815.1 Conus ventricosus
CTTCCCCCGAACAACTTTTAAATAAATAGTTTTGCTTTCCCCCCTCAAACAATTTTAAAAGTGTTTAAACATCATCAGCTTATTGGGGGGATCAATCAAATATAGTTTCATCCCCCCAAAAAACCTTCTATGTTTTATGCTTTGTTCCTTTTAAGTGTTGGGCAGAAAATTACGATATGAAAAAAAATTAAACGTAAACTGTTTGTAATAGGTCGAGGAAAATATTGTTTTTCCACAGCCATCTCCCCACAATAATGAGAAAGGGGGTTTTTATCAAAAATTTTAAACTTTCCCCATATTTTTTAAAAACAGAATTTAATCTAATATTATTTTTTTTATATATCTCTGTCAAAACTTGTTCATTTAAAAAAAAACCTATAAGCCTAAATGTGAAAGATTAACCCAAATTTCAGTTCTGTAAGATTTTTTATTTGACTAATTTTGATTTTTTTGCTTTGTTATTTTTTAAATATTCACCTTGTGAAGAATGACGATGGTAACTTTAAGTTTTTCAAATCTAATTTTTTGCCGTAATATAATCCTTTCTATTTCACTGACCCCCACAGCTCCATTCCCCCCCTTTTTTAAGAAAAAAAATTTTTAAATTCTTTTGTAAACGTGTCCCCCTTTTTCCTCGGGAAGACGTAATTTTGTAGAGCTTCCTTTTAAAAAACCCCGTTTTTTTTGTGGGGATGTTTGTTTTTTCCCCATAGGGGGTTATTTAAATTCTCTTTCGACTATTGCCTCGGTAAGTTACTGTAAAGGGGAGATTTTGAATGCTTTTCTAAAAACTTTTTTGCGGTAAAAAATGTAAAGGGGTTAAATTAAAATTTTATGTCCCATTCTAAAATGGTTTTAAGTGCCATTTCTGTGGTTTTTCGAAAAATTTTTAAAATTTCTACGGGCCCCAAATTATTGTTCTAGTTGCGCATTTTTCTAGTTTGGGGAACCCTTTTTGGTCGCCAACCCTTTGGTTTATAATCCCCCGTTTTTAGTGTACTCAAACCATACAAAGGTCTATCTCACCGTTCTGTTCAAAGTCCGCAACGTCGCAAGGTTTTTTAATTCAAGGTTTCATTACAGGCCCCAATGAAACCCGTTTTTTGGCCCCACGCGCATTTTTTTTTTAGTAAGTTTTATTTTATTTCCAAACAATTGGGGTTTATCACTTTCGATTTTCCCCCCGTTTGTCTGTGATTTTTATATAAATAACGACCCTTCCCAAACAAATTTTTTAAACTGTAAATTTTGGGGATTGTATAATTTCATAATCGCAATAGCAGCTTTCCCGAGGGAAGAGCCTTAAAACAGTTGGGGCCTTCCTCATAAAGTTTTCATCAGTGTCGTCTTTAAATGAACATAGAGTAATGAATAATGCAAGATTGAAGGATTTTCCCCCTCAAAAGATTTTGTTTGGTGAAACTCTAAATCTAGATTTCAGCTTCAAGCCAAAATTTTAGCGCTCTAAAAAAAGGAAATGATTCTTCTTCTTCAGGTTTGAATGAAAATTGTTTTTAGATTTGCATTGTAATTTGAGAGTAATGTCAAATTTTACCTTTGCTTTTTTGTGGAAAAACCCCTATAACCATGGGGTAGGAAACGGCTAATTTTCCCCCTGATTTTTTTAACTTTAGAGTATTATTTTTCTTGGTTTAGTTATTTAAACATAGACTTTGAAAAAATTTCATGAAGGCAAACCTTCGGTTTCCCCGCAATTGATCAATAAATGTTCTAAAAACAAAGGGACGGTCGGGGTTGTTTTTTTTTACAAACTTTTTTAAAACAAATTAAAAATGATGCTTTCAATTTACTAATGAAAAATTCTGTTGGGGCATCAATCTTAAAAATAAACAATAAACCCCCCTCGACATTTCTGTGACTCATTTGACCCCTTTTCCAAGAAAAGGTGAGTACCCAGGGGGGCAAATATTTAACCCCCTTTTAAAAAAGAACATCGCAAAAGTGTGGGTTTTCAGTCATCCGATGCAGTTTTATCAGAACAGTTAAACTTTGCTGTGTTTTGGATCAAGGGGTGTGGGTGTCGTTGTGATCACTTAAATCAGTCCTTTGGTGAGGTCAGTGACAGATTTCATTTTTTTTACACCTTCAGCGTTTTTTTGACTGAACTGAAAGGCCCCTTACCAAATGACAAACCTTTAAAACCATTCAGCAACCGAATAGAATGAAGGCTTTTGAAAAGGGCTGAACGAACAATATTAATGTTAGACAACTTTTGACAAAAGTTGGATCTTAAACTGGTTAAGGGACCCCTTTTTTTTGGGGGGGTGCAAGAAAATAAAAATAGGGATGGGAAACCTCCTTACTCTTCTCTTAACACAGCTGTTTCCCCCGGTCCTAGAGCAAGGATAAAAAAAGCAGGGGCACATTTATTTTAGAATTCTAAGGGGCCCAATAAAGCAGGAATAGAACGAAAAAAACGTTTTTGTACTTACGTTTTTGGGGTTGCAGGTTCGCAAGCACAAAACGAGATCGAGCAAATGATCCTTTTACTGGTTTTGACGGCAAAAACAGTACTTGCAATTTAGAGGAGCCATTAATTCTACAGTTGATTTACCTTCAGTATAAAAAAGGACCAAAAGTTTTTTAATAGCAAATCAAAAGTGACTTTTCTGTTGGCATGGTTTTAATGTGCCCTTTGACCGACCCAGATAGGTACAATAAAATTACAATAATAAAACCTTTTGGCAGGCAATGAACAGAAGGTCGGAAAAACGCAAATTCGGCCATAATATTTTAAGCTTAAACAAACAATGACCCCCCCAAGTTAATCATCCACCGGGTCCAAGCCCAAGACCCTTGAAGAAAACAACAAAAAAAAATAAGCCATGAAAATAAAAGCAGCACTGTTCTTGGATTAACTGGCCCAGGATTTTCTCTCTTTTTTTCTTAAAGTAAAATATTTAAAAAACTAAGCCCAAGTGTCGGCCCTAAAGCCAATACTTTTTTTGCAGAGACAAAAGCCCGAACATACCCCTAATTACCCGGTAAAGAGTCTATAGCTTTACAGCTAAATTTTTTTTTAATAAACTCCAAAGATGACAAGGTTTTTTTTACCAATTTACAGGTGAGGCATGGCGGTGGGGCTTGGGCTTTGGCCAGCCATGTAAACCCAAACCTTTTTTATTTCCCCCCAATCTAAGGCTGTTATAAGCTTGCAATGTGACCCTTGCTCCCAAAAGCGTTCGTATTCGTTCTGCTAGGTCGGTTTTAAAAATTTTTTTTTTGATAGTTTCTTTTTCTGTTCACTTAGTTGTAATTGG
>CM031604.1:99412250-99444304 GCA_018398815.1 Conus ventricosus
CCCTAAGGCTGAAAAAGCCACCGTGACACAACCCACAGTGACACACCTGAACCCTAATGAAGGATGAAAAACCCACGGTGACACACCTTGACTAAGGATTAAAAACACAGTGACCCACTGAACCCTATGAAGGATGACAAAATCCACCAATGACACACCTGAAACCCTACTGAAAGATCCAAAATCACCCAACGACACACCCTGACCTATCGAAGTGATATACAAAAAAACCCACCAAGACAAACCTAACCCTAATGAAGAGACAAACCCATCAATGACACCACCTAAACCCTATGACGGATAAAAAAAATAACACCAACGACAAACCTGAACCCTAATGAAGAGAAAAAACCCACCAATGACACACTCTAAACCCTAATGGAACGGGAACCCCACCCCAATGATACATACAAACCTGGAACCTAAGATGAAAAACCACCAGTGAAACATCCTGACCCTAATGAAGGATGATAAACCCACAGTGACACAACCTGAGCCCTAAAGATGAAGAAAACCCCGTGACACCCTAGAGCCCTATAGATGAAAAAACACAGTGACACCCTGAAACCCTAAAAATGAAAAAAACCCCTCTTGTGACACACCCTGAACCCTAATGTAGAAATACCACCATTGACACACCCTGTACCTAAAGATGAAAAAACCCTAGTGACAGCCTGAACCCTCGGATGAAACCCCTTCATGACACCCTCTGAAACCCAATAAAGGGTGAAGAAACCCACCTGAACTATACTAAAGGACAACAAGAGCCACTGTGAATTATGGACCAACGACACCACAGCCTGTCTGAATCATGGCCACAGACACCACAGCCTGTCTGAATCTGGCCACAGGACACCACAGGCCTGGTTGAATCATGGCCACAGACACCACAGCCTGTCTGAATCCCATGGCCACAGACACCACAGCCTGTCTGAATCATGGCAACAGGGAACCGCTCGCCTGTCTGAATCATGACCACAGAAACCACAGCCTGTCCTGTTAGGTAGAGGGGTAACAGTGCTGGTAACCATGACAGTTCCGGCCATCTCTTTCAGCAGGTCAGCCAGATGTGGTGAGAGGGCGGTGATAATGTGGGGAGCTGCATGCAAGTCGCCATCTTTTTGAAACAGAGGAGAGCTGCATGCAAAGTCGCCATTCTTTTGAACAGAGGACAAGTTGCATGGCAAGGTCGCCTCTATTTGGAACAGAGGAACGCTGCATGCAAGTCGCCATCTTTTGAACACTCAGGAAGCTGCATGCAAGTCGCCATCTTTTGAACAGAGGAAAGCTGCATGCAAGTCGACATCTTTTGAACAGAGGAAAGCTGCATTGCAAGTCGACATCTTTTGAACAGAGGAAAGCTGCATGCAAGTTACCCTCTTTTTGACAGAGGAAAGCTGCTGCAAGTCGCCATCTGTTTGAACAGAGGAAAGCTGCATGCAAGTCGGACATTTTTGAACAGAGGAAGCTGCATGCAAGTCGACATCTTTTGAACAGAGGAATGCTGCATGCAAGTCCCTTCTTTGAACAGAGGAAAGCTGCATGCAAGTCGCCATCTTTTGAACAGAGGAAAGCTGCATGCAAAGTCGCATCTTTGGAACAGAGGAAAGCTGCTGCAAGTTCGCCATCTTTGAACAGGAAAGCTGCAGCAAGTGCCATCTTTTGAACAGAGGAAAGCTGCATGCAAGTCGCATCTTTTGAACAGAGGAAAAAAAAGGAAAATCGCATGCAAGTCGCATCTTTTGATCAGAGGAAAGCTGCTTGCAAGTCGCCCATCTTTTGAACAGAGGAGAGTTTGCATGCAAGTCCGCCATCTTTGATCAGAGGAATCGGCATGCATGTCGCCATCTTTTGAACAGTGAAGGTGTTCGTCTTGGCACGTACGTGTTTCATGATAAGCTGTTCTGTTTCTTGATCCTCCCTCCCAAGCGTTGTAATTTGTCCATTCATCTTGGCAGTATTTTAGAGGACATGATTAGCTGTTCTTTTTTCTGACCCCCCCTCCCAGCCGTTTGTAATTTCTGTCATAATCTTGGCAGTATTTAGAGAATGATATGTGGTCATTTTTCTGACCCCCCTCCCAGCCGTTTGTTAATTCTGTCCATCATCTGGGCAGTATTTTAGAGAATGATAGCCTGTTCTTTTTTCTGACCCCCCTCCAGCTGCCTTGTAGTGCTGTTCATCATCTTGGCAGTATTTTAGAGACCATGATAGATGTTCTTTTTTCTACCCCCCCCCCCCCCCCCCCCCCCTCACTTCCAGCTGTTTATTGTTCTGACATCATATTGGCCGGAATAGCTCGTGGAGCCGGAATAGCTCGTTGGTAGAGCGCCTGACTTGTAATCTTGGTGATCCTGGGTTGCGGGTTCGAACCTCCGCTGGGGCGTTTCGGTTCAGGGGAATTTTTCCCTCGGAGTTAACATTGGTTCTGACTCCATTTCCCATACAGTCCTTCGAATGAGACTATAAACCGAGGTTCCGTGTGTGAACGCATGCATAAATCTTGCACACACGTAAAATCCCATCACCAACTTTCGGAAGAGTAGGCCACTTTGGCCGTTGGTATGGATGACCACGTTACACATAGCATGCACCCTGCGTGAGAAATGGAAAGAATGAAGGACGTAAGGAAAATGAGTGATCGATATTGAACGATACTGAATGGATGACACGGGAAACGACTGAATGAAGCGCCAGCTGGCAGCTCTTCAGTCGGCACTACCCAGGTAGGCAGCCCGTTGTGTAAACGAGTGTTGATTGTAAAGCGCTTAGAGCTTGGCCTCTAGCCGAGAATAGGCGCTATATAAGTAAATTTAATTTATTATTATTATTATTATTTCAGATTCATGATAGCTGTTGTGTTTCCTGACACCCCCCCCCCCCCCCCAGCTGTTTAGAGTTCTGTCCATTATCATGGCAGTATTTTAGATTCCTCATAGTTCTGTTTTCTGACCCCCCCCCCCCCCCCCCCCCCCTCCAGCTGTTTTTGGTTCTGTTCATTATCTTAGAAGTTCTTTTTTAGATTCATGATAGCTGTTCTGTTTTTATCAGGTTGGCCGGACGTGTCTGCGGTTCTGAATAACTATCGTTAAGCCGGAGACTTCTTTCGTCGTGATGAAAACGTTACTCGTTGTTCCTGGATACACGGGGGGCAACTCCTATTCCCCAAGTTACAAAACGTCTACGGAGTTGTTTCCCTTGACAGTTTTCTAAACCTCACTCTTGTTTGGGCATATTTTAGTTTTGATAAGCTTTTTCTTTTTTTTCTGATCCCCGCCCCCTGCCCCACCCACCCCCACTGTTTATGGCTGTTTTTCATGATCTTGGCACGGGAAGGTCAGTAGACTACTGACATGCTTTTCTCACTCTAAAAAACGGGAAGGGGTCATAATCAGCTGACATGCGTTTTTCTACTCTGAAAGCGGGAAGGGTCAGTAGACTACTGACATGCTTTCTCACTCTAAAGCTATTTTGAACATTCTGTAATCCTTTTTTCATTCGATCCATTTCAGTAAACCTTTTTGTGGTTCTGATTCAACAACTTTCTTTACCTCTGTTTCAAAAAAGCTCATCACACAGTTATTTCTTTTTATTTTTCTATATAATCCCCCCTTCTGCTACATTTTGAAATATCCCAACACGGGTTTTCCAAAATCGTGATACAGAATGATGAGACTTTTTTACCTAAACATGGTTTGATTTTGTTTTTACTGTAAGTCATTTGTGCTAAATACAAGAAAAAACCTAAAACTGTATTTAATTTGAAATAACAACACAACAACTTTGAAAGTACAAGTTTGTGCGCTCCGCTAAAACACAATCTAACCTTCGACCAGCAGACAAATAACACTTTCCCCTTCCACATTAGTTTTTTGTTCAGAAATTCCGTTCGTTAGCAAAGACGAAGAGACTCAAATTTGTCTCGTTTCACTAACAGAGGGACTGCGACGTAAACAAAAGCGTTTATTTGACGGCAGAGGGCCCAAAACAATGCTTCCCTTCTTCTCTGTCTTTTCCTCCTTTTTTGTCTGTATACTTTTCGTCTTTCCTTCTGTTCTTCTTACCTCTTTTCTCTCTTTTCCCCGTGTTTTTTTTCCGCGTTTCTCGTTTCCCTCATTCGTTTCCCGTCATTCTCCCCATCCGCCATGACCGACTTTACAAACATTTTTTCCTGGCTACATCATTTTTCCCCATCTGCCCGTTCCCGACGTTCAAGCATTGTTCCTGCTACATCATTCCCCCCGGTGGGGGGGCCGCCCCTTTTTCCCCCCCGCATGGGTTCAAAGGGTTTTTGATACCCCTCCCCTTTCCATGGAGAAAGTTTCCGCTACTCATTCCCCCATCTGCCGCGTTCCCCCTTTTTCCGATAACTTTCCCCCGGGGGGGGGGGGGGGGGGGGGGCCAAACATTGTTCCCGACTACTCATTCCCCCATCCCATGCTACGTTTCCCGCTTGCCCCGACTACATCTTCTCCCCATCTCCCTGTCACGTTCCAGCATTGTCCCGACACAACATTCTTCCCCCACGCCGGAAGTCCGTGTTCCTTTTCTACATCATTGGTCCCCTCTCCATGTTTTAAAAATTCAAAACCCTTGTTCTGAAAACACCCCACACCCACACCACACACCCAACACACAAAACACCCCCACACACCAACCCCACAACAAAAACCACCACACCCCACACAAACACACCAAACAAAACACCACACCACAAAAACAAAAACACAAAACCCCCCAAAAACCAAAAGGCCAAACACCCAACACACACACCACCACACCACACCAAAACACCCCCTTTACACACGATGAAGTCAAACATCCCCTTTCCACATGGATTCGGGGTCTTTTGGGGGCCCCGTTTGATCTTTTCTGCGGCTCCCCCCCGGGGTCACACCTGTTGATCTGTACGTCGGGGAAAAATTCCCCCCCTGGGGCACACACTGTGATGTGTACTGTCGGAAAAATCTCCCTTCCGGGGGCACACCGTTGATCTTACGTCGGGAAAAACTCCCTTCCCCGGGGCACACGCTGTTGATCTTACTCGGGAAACACCCCCCGGGGCACACCTGTTGAACTTTTCTGCCGGGAAAAATCTCCCCCTTCCCCGGGGTCACACCTGTTGATTGTACTGCCGAAACACTCCTTCCTGGGGGCACACCTGTAACGACAGTCGGAAACACTCCCTTCCCTGGGTCCCCACCTTTGATCTTACCAAACATCTCCCTTCCCCGGGGTCACACCGTTGATCTTACTCGGGAAAAATTCCCCCCTTCCCTGGGGTCACACCTGTTATCTTTCTTCCAAAAAATCTCCCTTCCCTGGGGTCACAACGTTTCTGTACGTCGGAAAAAAATCCCCTTTCCCCGGGGCACAACTGTTATCTGTACTGTCGGGAAAAATCCCCTTCCCTGGGGTCACACCTGTTTATCTGTACTGTCGGGAAACATCTCCCTTTCCCCGGGGGAAAACACTGTTTTACTGACGTCGAACACTCCCTTTTCCCCGGGTCACACACGTTGATCTGTACCGGAAACATCCCCTTCCCTGGGTCACACACTGTTGAAATGACTGCCCAAACATCTCCCTTCCCTGGGGAAACCCTTTTTCGTACGTCGGAAAAATCTCCCCCCTGGGGTACACCTGTTGATCTTACTGTCGAAACATCTCCCTTCCCCGGGGGCACACCTTTAAACTGTACGTCCAAACACTCCCTTCCCGGGGTCACACACGTGATCTTACCGGAAACACTCCCCTTTCCCCGGGTACAACGTTGATCTGTACGTCGGGAAAAATCCCCTTCCCTGGGGTCAACCTTTATCTGTACGCGGGAAAAATCTCCCTTCCCGGGTCACACCCGTTGATCTGTACTGTCGGGAAAAAAACTCCCCTTTCCCGGGGGCACACACTGTTATCTTACGTCGGAAACATCTCCCCTTCCCCCGGGTCACACACTGTGATCTGTATGTCGGAAACATCTCCCTTTCCCCGGGGCACACACGTTGTCGTACTTTGGAAACATCTCCCTTCCCTGGGTCACACACTGTTGACTGTACGTCGGAAACATCTCCCTTCCCTTCCCGCAGTCCTAGCACTTCACCTGAAGCTGCTCCCAAGGCTCGAATCCGTTACCCTTCAGTTTAGAGTCTGATGTTGGGACCACTCGGCCACTGCAGTTATCAGCACGAATCCTGATCTTAAAGTTAACACCTCGGTTTATTCTCTGTCTGTCTGTCTCTGTCTCCCTGTCTGTGTCTCTCTGTCTATCTGCCTCTTTGTCTCTGTCTGTCTGTCTGTCTCTGTCTCTCTGTCTCTCTTGTCTCTCTGTCTCTCTGTCTCTCTGCTCTCTGCCTCTTGTGTCTGTCTGTCTCTGTCTCTCCCTCCGTCTATATATGTGTCTCTCTGTCTCTGTTTTCTCCCCTGTCTCTGTGTCTTTGTCTCTGTGTCTTTGTCTCTGTCTCTGTCTTCTGTATCTGTGTCTCTCTGTCTCTGTTTCTCCCCCTGTCTCTGTGTCTTTGTCTCTGTGTCTCTGTGTCTTTTCTCTTTGTCTCTGTCTCTGTCTCTGTCTCTCTTTCTCTCTCTCCTCTCTCTCTCTCTTTCTCTCCTCTTCTTCTCTCTCTCTCTCCTCTCTCCTCTCCTCTCTCTCTCTCTCTCTTTCTCTCACTCTGTCTGCCTGTCTGTCTCTCGCTCCGGGAAATGAACTGCTGTGATGACAAGAGAACGTGCTGTCCGAGTTTTTATGATTACATTATGATTACCGTAGGCGAAAATCAGCATATATATTTTGTCAGACATCTTTTCATTCCAGGCCGGTAGAATCCAGTTCTGTGAGCATGTGGCCGCCTCGTGTCCATTTACATCGCTTCATGTTCATGAGAGTGAAAAGAAAGCCGACCTCACGCATCGCCATGCGGACACTTTCTCACAATGTGGACAGAACAGTGTTTGGATGGCTCCTCTCCCACCTCTTGGTGTGGCTTTGTACTCCAGGTGCAGACACTTTCTCACAGTGTGACAGAACAGTGTTTGGATGGCTCCTCTCCCACATCTTGGTGTGGCTTTGTACTCCAGGGTGCAGACACTGTCCTCACAGTGTGGACAGAACAGTGTTTGGAGGGCTCCTCTCCCACCTCTTGGTGTGGCTTTGTACTCCAGGGTGCAGACACTTTCTCACAGTGTGGACAGAACAGGCGTTTGGATGGCTCCTCTCCCACCTCTTGGTGTGGCTTGTACTCCAGGGTGCAGACACTGTCTCACAGTGTGGACAGAACAGTGTTTGGATGGCTCCTCTCCCACCTCTTGGTGTGGCTTTGTACTCCAGGTGCAGACACTGTCTCACAGTGTGGACAGAACAGTGTTTGGAGGGCTCCTCTCCCACCTCTTGGTGTGGCTTTGTACTCCAGGGTGCAGACACTGACAGCAACACTGGACCCGTCCTGCTCCAGGCAGGAAACTACGAGGCAGACACAGTTCAGCAGTGCCGGTAGTTTACGGCAGGGTTAGTTGGAAAGTCCTGGCGATCCTCGATGTTTGATGTCATGGAGTTGGAGCCGACACTTGGCGAAATCACGGCTACCATCCGATCTACCACTGACCAGATGAAGGCCAAGCTGGACGAGGTCAAGCAGGAAGGACATGATGCACGTGAGGACTACCTGGCTCTTCAGACTGTTGTACCGGACCCTGAGGATGAACTTAGCTGTCCACAAAACTACACCAAGATCTGAAGGAAAACAAACAATGACTATGTGCTGAACTGACGAGTGTGAAGCACAAATGGACGACTTAGAGGTCGCTCCAAACTAACTAATCTCATTTCTAACCGAGAAAGATGACGACAAAGGTGCAGACTGTGTGGGACTACTCTGTGACCTGTTCACAGACACACTGGACCTGACTGACGACGTAAAGGTAGAGAACGGAGAAATGTTCATTCTAGCTCAACCGCCCTCAAGCAGTTTCGGGCGGTCGCCCTAGAATGAACATTTCTCCGTTCTCTGACAAGTAAGACTTCAACAATGAATTAAAAATGATAATCCATCACACATTCTCTTTCAATAACCAAAAAATAACGATTATCTACAAACATACATACTGTGTAGGATTATCCGTTTTCAATACTAATTTACTAAACTTTTCAGATTTCAGTTTTTGCTTAATCCTGTGTTTTTCCTGATCATTTTCAATAACATCATTTTCACGCATACATTCATCAAATGCATCTCTGTCTTTCATGTGAAATAGAACTACAGTCTTTAACTGTTCTCTAAAGTCTTTTAAAACCGAGTTATATTTCTGACATAAAATCCACACACTTATCCCAGCATGTCTTCCACTGAAAGCTAGTTTCGACAAAGTTTTCTTTTTTTAACTATGTCTCTTTCTGCCGAACAGTAATCTATAATAAATAGTGTCTGTGTTCCCTCAAACAGTCTATAAAAGTGTTCTAAACACTCACTCAGTTTATTGCTAGGATCAACTAAAAATATGTTATCATCTATCCATATAAACCTTTTATCATGATATGCTTTGTTCCATTTAAGTGTTGGGCAGAAAATCACAATATGATCAAAATTATAACGATAAACTGTTTGTAACAGGTCGAGGATAAATATTGTTTTCCCACAACCAGTCTGTCCACAAATTAATGAACAATGAGGGGTTTTTATCATAAAGTTTAACTGTTCCATAGTTTTATAACAGAATTTAATCTAATCCAGTTATTATGTTTATCATACTCTCTGTCAAAACTTGTTCAGTATAATAAAACCCTATAAGGCCTAAATGTGTAAGATTAATCCAATTTAGTTCTGTAAGATTGTTTCTATTTAGACTAATATTAATTTTGTTGCTCGTTGTTATGACCTTAATATCCTCGCCTTTATGAAGAACGACGATGGTAACTTTAAGACTGTCAACGTCTAAGTTTTGCCAGCGAATAAGAATTCCTTTTATAAGTATGTCACTGACGCCCACAGCTCCATTCCTCTCCACATCTTTTAAGACAGAAATTTCAAATATCATTGTGAACGTGTCTCCTAATTTTGTGCGTGGAATGAACTGTAATTTTGTAGAAGCTTCCTTTAAAACCGTTTCTCTTCTGTGGAGGATGTACTCTTTATTCCCATACGGCTTTATTTCGATCTCTTTCCGACTATTGTCCTCTGGCATAAGACTTATATGTAAAGGACCAGAGTTGAAAGCTTTTCTGAAACTTTTTTGACGGTCAAAAAATGTAAATGGGCTTATGAAATCAAATTTTATGTCCCATTCTAACTATGGTTCTAAGTGCCATTTGCTGTCAGGTTTTCGAACTATTTTATATTCATACTGGCTAGCATTATTTGCTTCTAGATTGCGCAGTTGTTCTAGTTTAGGAAACCTTTTGTTGTCGCCAACCTCTTTGCGTTTATAATCACCATCTTTAGTGTACTCAAAACCATACAAAGCGCCTATCTCACCATTCTGTTCAAAGTCCGCAACGTCTGCAAGGTCTTTTAATTCTAAAGTTATACACCTCACAGGCGCTAATGTAACTCCCGATTCTTCTGGCCCACGCGACATTATTTTTTAGTACAGTTTATTATTTTATTTCCAAAACAATGTGTAGGTTATCGCATTTTACGACTTTCCCTGTTTTGTCTGTGATCTTTATATTAAATGATCCGACCTTCCCACAAGCTAATTTTTTAAACTGTAAATTAGGGAATTCTATAATTTCATAATCGCAATATGCAGCTTTCCCTGACGGAAGAGCTCTTAAAACAGTTGAGGGCCTTCCATCATATAAGTTTTCATCAGTGCTCAGTTCATCCAAATGAACATAGAGTAATGAATGTAATGCAAGATCGAGCGGACTTTCCCCCTCATAAGTAGTTTTGTTTGGTGTAGCTCTAAATCTATGATTGTCAGCTGCAAAGCCTAACATTTTAGCTAGCTCTTTATCAAAATAGTAACCTGCTTCTTCTTCAGGCTTGAATGTTAACATTGTTTTTAGATTTGCATTGTTAAGTTTGAGAGTAATGTCGAAGTTACTCATTGCTTCTTTTAGTGAGCAAAACCCGTAATAACCATCAGGTATTGTTAACTGGCTAACTTTGGCCCTGATTTGTCAATTTTAGAATCGTATTATTATTCTTGGATTCAGTTATATTAAACCATACGACTTTGTAAAAAATTTCATGGAGTGCGACCATTTTGGTTCCGCAATCGTTCTTAACAGCATGTTCTAAAAACGAAGGACGGTCTTGGGTTGTTATTGTTACAAACATTTTTTAAAACAAATTAAAAATGAGTGCATTCAAATATACTAATGCAAAATTTCGTTTGGGCCGCACTACAATCTTAAAAATATAACAACTGACACCCTCGACATTTCTGTGACTCAGTCTGACGCCTTTCAAGTAAAGGTGAGTACTCCATTAAACAGATATCTTAACCCCCCTATTAAAAAAAGACTACATCGCGAAAGTGTGGTTTAGTCATCCGATGCAGTTTTATCACAACCAGTTAAACTTTGCTGTGTTTTGTGCAACAACTGGGTGTGGAGTGTCGTATGCTGATCATCTAAATCATCCTGATCCTTTGGTGAGGTCAGTGTATAGATTTCATTTTTATTACACCTTCAGACGTATTTTGACTGAACTGCAAGCGCCATTACCAAATGACAAACCGTTTAATCCATTCAGCAACCGAATAGACATGAAGGCTTTTGAAAGGATCTGTAACGAATTCAATATTAATGTTAAGACAGACTTTAGACAAAAGTTGGATCTTAATCATGGCTTAGGCACCCCTTATTTTTGGGGCGTGCACAGAAAGTATAACTATGTCTGGAATCCTCCTTACACATCTTTCTCTTCAGGCACAGCTGTTCACCTCGGGTCCATAGAGCAAGAGCATAAAACAGCATGGACAACATTTATCTTAGACACTTCTAAGGGCCTAACTAAAGCAGGAATAGAACGAATAAACGACTCCATTCGTACTTACGTTTGGTGTTTGCTAGGTTCGCAAGCACAAACGAGATCGAGCATAACTGATCCTTCTACTGGTTTTGATGCACAAAAACAATACTTAGCAAATTTAGAGGACGCCATTAATTCTACAGTTGATTTACCTTCAAGTATTAAAAGGTACCAAAATGTTTTACAATTTGCAAGATCAAAAGTAGACTTTGCTGTTGGCACTGGTTTATACATGCTGCCTTCTGACCTCAGACTCCAGATAGGTACAATAATAAACTACAATAATGAAATCCTTGTGGCAGGCAATGAACAGAAGGTCGGAAAAAACGACATAAATTCTGAGCCGGTAATATTACAAACAATAAAAAAACAAGATGACCCCCCAAGATTAAGTCATCCAATCCCCGAGGTCCAAAGCCCAAAGAATGTTGAAGACTACGAAGTCAAAAAAATAATGACCATGAATATGAAAAGACAGCACTTGTTTTTGGATTAACTGGCCTAGGATTACTCCTTCTTTATTTTACTTAAGAGTAACCCAACTATTAAGAGAACTAATGCCCATAAGTGCTCAGCCATAAAGCCAACTACTTTGCTTGCAGTAGACAAAAGCCAGCTAACAACAGCCCCTAATATACCAGGTAAAGAGTCTATAGCTTTACTGGCTAATTTTTTTAATAAACTCGCAAGATGATCAAGCTGTTTTTTTACCCATGATTTATCAGGCGGTGATGGAGGAGATGGCGGGGGAGGCACTGGACTTTGACCACCGCCGCCTGTAATAGCCATCACCAGTGTACTTATTGCAAATCCTAAGGCTGTTATAACGCTTGCTAATGTGACACCTTGCTCTCTAAACAGTGTTCGTATTCGTTCTGCTAGCGTCGTGTCTTCATATAAAATTCTTTGGATAGTTTCTCTTATTCTGCTCGCTTGAGTTCGTAATTGTTCTTGGTTAGTAGACAACTCTTTTAGTCTTGCTGATCTTTCTTGTTCAAGATCTTTTAGTCTTTGGGTTATTCTTTCTTTAACACCAGGCTTAAGTTTTTGGGGCATCAGCCTCAACGAGTTTTTTTTTCTCTTTTTATCCCTTCTTTTCATCCATTTTTGCAAAATTGTTTGTTTCCCTAAAATGTTAAAGTACAAGGGGGGGTTTTTCTTGCAGGGGGAGCGGGGGGATCTTTTATTGTTTTTAAGCTTTTTTCCTAAAAAGTTTTCTGCTTCTATTCATTATTATTTTGTCCGCGGTTGATTTAAATCTTTAAGTTCATTTTTTGTATTTGGTTTTCTTTTGGGGATTTTTGTAGTGTGTTTTGAATTTAGCAACTGCCCCCTCGCCTAATTTTGGTAAGAATGCCAAAGCGTTTCCCCGTCGCTCACTCTGAGCTTTTTCAAATTGAATCCCCCCTAAAAACCCTTTGATTTTCTTTATCGTAACCCAAAACCTTCCCCTTTGCTTTTTCAATCAAATGGTCTTTTCATCATTTAAAAAAACTTTGGGCTATAAATTGGGGTTCTTGTCCTAAATTTTGGTAAAAAACGGGCCTTCTTTCTCTTAAATTCAGCCCAATAGGGGCTGAGCGGGGTGTGTAAAAGGGTCTTTCCCCTCATGT
Organism: Conus ventricosus; assembly: GCA_018398815.1. Taxonomy (NCBI): domain Eukaryota; kingdom Metazoa; phylum Mollusca; class Gastropoda; order Neogastropoda; family Conidae; genus Conus; species Conus ventricosus. The sequence continues at coordinate 99,424,831 of CM031604.1, forward strand.
TCTCCAGGATCAAAAACATCATAATCTTTTTCCCTTAATTTCCTCCATTTTTTAAATAATTAACTTTTTTTTTGTTTTATAAAAAATGTCACAAGCTATGCTCAATTCTGCCCCATAAAACTGAAAGAGCCCTTTGGCGGAAGGGGAAATTTAAAAGGGGAAATTCGCCAAAAATCCCTTCTTTGTGCGATCAAATTCTTACTGTCAAATTTCCAGACCCAGGGGCGATGAAGTGATTGTGCCAGGCTTGCGCAACTTACTTTTAAAAAAACCGAACACAAAAGACCCAAACAGCAGTTGTCCAAATTGGGGCGGGCCTCGTTAAGAAAATTTCTATAAAAAATTGAGGGGGAAAAAATATTTTCTTACCAAAGCAGACAATTTTTTAAAATATTCGATTTTTTGGCTAGCCGAGAATAAAAGGCCGATTTCTTTTCAAGGAATTAAAGAAGCACTAAAAAAACAGAAAAGGCCGGAGATGCTAAAGCGGTAAAAGTAAAAGGGCTGTAAAAATTTTCTATGGAATCGCTTTTCCCCTTTTCCCCTTTGATTTTTAGTTTTTAAAACGCATGCGCCATACTTCAAGAGCATTAAAAGACAGTTTGTCATACAACTATCTTTTAATGAATACCAATGTTGTTATCAAATCTCAGACACCGAAGCAAAGTACAGCATTTCGGACATCTCATTAGAAGTTTGACTTGGTTTAGCAACCCAAATTTCGCAAGGCTGATTGAGCAACATATCTGTTCAAAATTCGCAATATATGACGAAAGAAGGGATTTATCATACAAAATATCCCAAAAAGCAAGCAGACACATATGGAATTTTTAGTTTTAGCGCCATCAGCACGAGCACTTAAATGTATTTTTATTGCGTGTTAAGATGAAACCGACCATTCAAAAGACAAAGTGAAAAGTTTATTAATCCAAAAATAACGAAAGGACAATGCTTGCGCGATTGAGGTAGCCCTAACCAAATCTACGCGAGCGGCTTTAGACTTTATCAGCAGTTGACGAAATAAGAAAATTGTTTTGGGGTGGGAGGTGTAAGAAGTCCGACAGTAGACCTTGAGTCTAAAGATCTACACTTCACAATGTTTAGCTTGACATATATTTAAAAAACGAAATACGTTTATGCATTGACCTAAGGGTGCAACAAGGATAATCAGTTACATGGAAGCGGGAGAACGGATTACAGACGTAATAAACATTCAAATTGATAAAGAAAAAGATGGCGATAAACGCTTAAATGCAGCATTTTTTTTTAATATAGGATGCGCAGCTGAATATTCAAGATATCAAGTAAAAGATATACATTACTAAATTATTTTTTTTATTTTTTAAAAAAGCATGTCTGTTCAGCACTAAAAAAAAAAAAAATAAAAAAATTTTTTTTATCCAAAAGTACCTAAAGAACGATAGTAGGCAACTCTGCTGCTATAGAAAATGCCCTAACATAAAAACCTTCAGATAGCCAATATTAACACAGATGCAAACAAAAACTAGAGCAGGAACCTTTCAAAATACAGCAAAGCCAAACGAAGGTATTCAGCTGCCTTAAATGCTGTTACCTATGTAATATCTGGAGCCTACGACTATTAGTTGCGTATCAGCAGGAACAAGTTAGGTCTCTTAGCAACAGGTGTTGGTGCACCTGCAGCTTTACCTCTAGGCGGTTTGTCTTTAGCTCTGGCCTATGTTCCAATTAGCTGTAGGCCCTGCTACACAAAAAATAAAAACTACAACTCCAACGCACACCAGCTATGTTCAACGAAGAACAGCTAAACTTAGTTCCTTCAAACTGATAATAAATAAAGCACTAGCTGACTCAAACAACACGGAGGAAGAATTTAATCGTTTACAGGCCGATTTTGATGACTACATAATACAATAGTTATTGATCGTCAAAGAAAGCAAGGACAAGTTTATTCGCAACAGCCAGACCCAGAGCAATGCAAAAGGATGTTTAAAAAAAAGTAAACGACATTAAACTCTTTCTAAAACAGCTCATATGAACAACGCCAAAGAGGTGTTTTAACTTAGTTTATGAGTCCAAGCACAAAAAGACCGGTTGAATATTGATTTCTGAATTAATTTTTTTTTAAAATTTAAATAAATATTTTTGAGTTAAGAAAAGAAAAACTCCAGCATAGGATATGATATATGAAGGTCCAGACGAATTGTTTGAAACAATGCTTAAGAAGAAGATTTATCAAAAGCTTTAAATGATATCAGTCTTAGAAGTCATTGAATTCCAGCAAACGTAACCCGGGGCCCACAAGTGTTGGTCATGCTAGTTTCTCAATTCCGTGTAAACTACCCTCACCCGCCAGTTAAAGTAATGTTAGCCTGTTTAATCGACTATGTACCAAAAAGGAAGAAAATCAAGAAGTCTGGGTCTCAACAAACACAGTTATTCTTTCTCATAAGACTTAAAACACCTGGTTGGGCAATGACCAGCGCTTACCTCAGTTGGATGTGGCCGCTGAAGAAGCAAAATGAAGAGCTCTGGTTGGTCAGAGGCGAAGTCATAAGAGATCAGAATAAAACCCGGCTAATAAGCGCCGATTGTTGGCAAGTCTTACATTCCACTTACCGTCTTACAGGCCCACATTAGTTGCAAAAAGAGCAGTTCTAAACATAAAGAATACAGACAACAAATGGGTTTCATGTGTGTGTTCTCGCAAGGCTTGCATCACGTCGGCACCAACGCAGAGATAGTGGGTCTAACCTATCACCCTTACATCAAGGATCTCAACTTTAGTGAGCGTATATCCTTTCCTGTTACGTGGACATAATTGATCAGTTTGAAGAACAAAACAAACCAATAACTGTCCAATATCTACACAAGGATGAAAAGAAACAAATCTATCTACATCCCTTCAGAGTGACTAAGAACAGTCCAACGATTGCGAACCAGACAAAAGCCATGTGGACTTACTACTGATTTTCAACCAGCAAGGGCACCGCATTACACATTGACGCCCATGAGTAGAAACTACTGCAGCAATACTTCAAAAAAATCATGGCAACAAGAATTCTGCAGAAAATGTTTAACAAGAATTCCATCCGCTCAAGCCGCAAGCGAACATAAGAAACATTGTATCCGGCCCAGTTGACTGTAATACAGAACTAATTACGACGAAGCCCCCAGAAAGGCAGTAAAGTTATTTTAAAGAACGGGAAACGGATGCCAACGGCCCATTGTTGTTTACGCAGACTGCGAATCAACTCTATTGTTCCTTATGAAGGACCACCCCGCAGAAACTTCCAAAAACATCTTAGTGAGTAATCATCAGATTTGTTCATTTGCTTTCATCCTTGTCAGTCGGATGCGCTCATTCAACGCCAGAAGTATACAGAGGACGTAATGCCGCAAATACTTCTTAAAACGCATTGCAGCAAGTGCGTAATGATTGTTCTAATAATCTGAATTTTATCTGAAATCATGAGGACGCCGGAAGACCACAAACAGTAAATATCAGCCACACATTGGGATTTGGTGGTTAGGCCCTCTCAACAGACCACGCGAATCCAACATAAGAGACTATGAATCACAGTATGGGAAGTTCAGAGGTGCAGCACACCACAACTGCAATCTTCAACTAAAGGTTGACCCAAAGACATGGAAATTACCCATCTTCTTTCATAACTGCGAGGGTACGACGCTCCCACCGTATAATGCAACACATCGGCAAACGGACAGGACGACAGGGACGACAGGGACGCCAGGCTCACCGGCATTGCACAGTCATCAGAAAAGTACATGTGTTTCACTTTAAAGAACCGTATTTTGAATACTCTATGCAACACAAGATGGGTCCATTAAGTCACGGGCTATGTCCGTAAAGTCATGCCCAATAACAGAGAGAATATTTTGACGCCAACTCTTGTTAGAAAGGGCGGTTAAAAACCCTTATGAGTACATGAGCAGTTGGAAAGGTTTGACGAAGATACACTTCCACCCTAAAGACGCGTTTCTTTGCTCTAGTCTTAAGGAAAGTTCCATCTAGTGGATTCTGATTACCAGCATGCTCACGACGCTGACAGAAGGAGAGTGTAAAACGAGAGGAACTATCATGATTTATTACGTGATGCCTGACGTTTTGTTTGTTTGGGCGGACGGCTTTGAAAAATTATAAAAGACCTGCATGAAACCTTAAGTCCTGGATCCGCGCATTACATTTCCTGCGCACCGGGATGAGTTGGAATGCTTTCCTAATGTTTACTGGAGTACAGATTTGATTTAATGTCTGACCTGCCAATGATTCAGATGAGGGCAAACGGATTGCGTGGAGGAATTAGTATGGCGTCGCATCATGTACTGTAAAGCAAACAACAAATACCTAATGATGATGGGATCCAAGTAAAAGTCTAACTTCTCATGTATTGTAATGTGCAAACAATATGTATGGTTGGGCTAGGGCGCAATCACTTCCATTACATAACTTTAAAAATGTAAACAGAAGACAATCCGAAAAATATTTCAAAAGGAACATTACAGTGGTTTGAACAGTTTGACAGTCCCAGATCAAAGCGTGTTCATGCTAGAAGTTGATTTAGAAGATCCCATGAACTCCATGAACCGACATACTGACTATCCATGAGCAGCAGAAAGCCGAAAGATGACGAAAACAGAGCACCTAAACTTGTTGCCTAATCTTCGCGGAAAAAACAAATATGTCTGTCATTACAGACTTCTACAATTTTATTTAAACATGGTTGAAGTTGACCAGCTGTTCATCGTAGAATTGCTTTGATCAAAACAGTTCCATGAAATCATACAGCATGAAGAACACTGATCGCAGAACTAAATCCAACAGATGCTTCAGAAAAGACTTTTTCAAGTGGGATGAACAACATCTGTTTTGGTAAGACTATGAGAGAATCCACACAACGCAAAGACGTCAGATTGGTCTCCGCAGAGAAACGACGCAATTAAGCTTGACTTCAAAACCTATGATCAGGACTTTAGAAGATAGCATGTTCAGCTTTTTGGCATAATGATGAAAAAAAAAAGAAGTCAAAGTGGACAAACCTTATTTATTGGGTGTACGATTTAGAATATCAAACTTTTGATGTTAGAATTTTCTTTATGACTACTTTATAAACCCTTTATCCAGAGTTCAAAGACTTTACACCAGATACAGATAGTTGTGTTATAGATATCCCTACTGAAGACATCTATAATGACATGGAATTAGAAGTAGCTAAAGGCATGCAAGATGGGTATGGACACATCTGATATACCCTAAAGGATTCACCTTGACATTCAACTGTGAATAAGAAGAGGTTTTAGGAAAGATGAAGGATGAATTATCTGGAGGGGTGATTAAGGAGTTTTATTGGGAGTTAAGGTCGAAAATGTACCAGTATTCGAGCCAGGGAAAACCCAGTAAGAAAGCAAAAGGTATATCTCCAGTGTTGGCAGTCTAGCAAATCCCATGACTAACATAAAGAAGCAGTGTTGACAATACGACTTTTCATCATGACAACGTAAAACTACTACGATCTATCTAGCATGAGATCACACAACAGTTGTTACAAAAAAAGTCTCTCGACAGCACCAACACACAACGAGTCTTTGTTACTCCCGAGTTTTCATATGCAAGGGGGGATATTGCGAAACGGCATATTATATATCTTCACGTCCGCTTTGTCCGCGGGTTGATATGTTTCCTCTAAGTTTCATTATAAGTCAACCATATCATTATCCAATTCCAGACAAAATTTTTCTTCATGTTTGGCTTGATGTGCTCGAATTTTTTTTATTATTTCAAGATAATCTTTATCCCATATTGTGTGATAATCAAAAGTTGGGATGTTTGGGCTGTTAGGTGATCTGGATGCATTGCCATGTGCCGATGAACCTCGCAAATGTTTCCCTAATACAGAAACACGTATCATATGATCCCCGTATCAATTGCCAAGGTCGTTCCATTATCATTGCGTGTTTCATTCTGCGCTTCCGTCGGAGCTTGCCATGTTTAGACTCAAATATATTTATGATAAATAAAAATTAATTAAGCGACTGAACTGTGTCTGGCGGGATTATCTGCAGTCTTCCTTCACAAAAGATCTTTGAGGAGCTGGTTGGTTTGGTGTGTCAGTTTCCTCGTAAATAATACACGGGCGGATTCATTGTTTACAATTCTTTTATTTCATATGGACAACACTCAACCTTGGATCGGTTGCCCTGAGGCGAGTGTCTCCGTCGGCGTCCTCGTAAATAACAGGTACCTTACTTGTGTAAACCAAACGGTAATAGTTTGCTGGTTGTACTGGATCTTCAGCAACATTTATTGCTTGTTATTTTGATTGCTTGTACTGTTTTTAGTTTAAGCCCCGTTTAAGTAAATTCTTCATTATCATGCGGCGCAAAACTGAGGGCAGTCGTCTAACCATGCTGATGTTGCGAGAATGGTCAATAAGCTCTCGGTGATACTGTAGAGAAAAGTCTTTCAGCTAACTGTTTGTTAAAGTTTTCTCAACTAAAGCCTAGTATCTGGTACTCCGAATGCCTCTTGTAAATTTGGCAACTCTATTTAGTCAACATAATTGATTCACTTGGCCTTTAAATTCTTTTCCTTCATCGACTTGCAATCATGGCGAGGCTAAGTTAGGGGCCTCGTTGGTAGTCATGTTGTAATAGCGACAGCAACAGCAGAAGCACTCTTTTGTGTGTAACGGTGCCGCATCTTGTATCTTGAAGCCAGGTCCATGTCGGTGACGTGCCGTACTCAAATCGTTTTTTCGTCGATCGTATCATAGGGTTATATATAGAAGATCCATTTTTGATGGGTGTCGTTTGGCGTTGTAAGTCACAGTGTGGTCTCTGTAATTCGTCTAGGCGCTGGTAAATAAATGTGCCAATTGCTTAGTTTAGATAACCATTCTTTCGCTGTTTGTTGCACGGACTCCCGCTGCTGCTAGCTTTTTAAATTGCTGTATTCCTTCCAATATCCTTGTTGGGCGAATATAGATTTTGGTTCATTATTATTCAGCCCAATATTACGGTGCAAACAAAATACACAGGGGTCATAACCAAAGGCAATAAACGCAGTTCTTGCATCTTTTGTTATTTTCTGATGGCTGATTAAAATTCACTTAATTTTGGCGGGGGCAATGTCTCCATTGGTTTTGCGCCCGTTACTATAGATAATATTCAGTTATTGCGTGATCAACATCTTTAAATGTGTAAGCTGCATGTCCCTGTTTTTTTCAGTTGTCGTTAATAAAATCGAACTGCTCAATTCTCTGCTTTTCATAGTAAAGCTTGTGCTGCGGCTAGTGTGGCTCCATACTATGTTATGCCTTTTTCTCTCGCCATCATCCCCGTAGTTTACTAAACGCGTAAGTACGTTCCGCTAAAAAGCAAGCGCATTCACCACAGCGCACCTATCACATTACGATGAAGCCATTTTTTTATAAATGTATTTTTTTTTACATAGTGATACTGTCTGGAATTACTATTCCTTGCTTTATACTAAGAAAATCTTTCGTAGCAAATGAAGCTGTAAAATATAGCAATCCATTTGGGGGCTGACTTCAAAGTGTAAGTGTTGCCATATCTGCCGGTTTTATGTAACAGGCTTTTACCAAGGCATCGTGTATCCTACACTAGACCTCCAATAACAGCAAATGGTATACAAGGTGTAACAATTATTTTCGGTGCGCAGTCGTTACAAAGAAAATAATATAATTAATAAAAAAAACAGGACACACGAGATCTACTAAACCTCCTGAACTTATGATACAAATGATCAATTGATGACCATGCTATTATGCCCAAAAAGGAAAGGCGTATTCTTTGGGCAGTCGTGTGGAAAAACAAAATAGTACCTTGGAAATGAATTCAGCAGCGAACAGATTCAACAAGCGTCGCCCGCAAGACAGTGTAAAGTATCACAACCAGGTAATGAAGCGCACTAGGGACGAGAATGGGAAAAAGTGGAGGGCAAACGGGTTTCTTAGTTTATACACTGAAACTAGTCAGGAGATTTGCTCCCATTGATTCTGAACAAGATTTTGATGTATGATTTTAACGCAGGATCCAGTTTTAAACAAAGTCAGTAGAGTCCTCTAGGCTGTGGACTATAGTACAGATTTGGAACTTTACTGGTTGCAGTTAATCATGGATTATTTACATGTAATCATATAGTTTTGTTTCCCATAAAAATGACCGAGCCAGAAAATCAGCAGAATCAGAAAACATTGAAAGCAGGTTGGAGAATGTGGACCAGAAAAAGCCTCACCTCATCCTGCGTGTTTCAAGGCAGGAAAAAGAATTAGCAGAGGAACCAAACAAACAAAAATTTAAATTACAATGCACATAATATATCTCATCATGAAAAAGTGCTAGAGGCCGCAGCCATGTGTTTCAATGCCACTATAAAAACCCAAACAAGTTGATTCAAGACCGACAACAACTGGGTTGCCTACACCGCCAAATCTCACAGAATTTCTTAAAGCAATTGACCCCCCCCCACCCCCCTCATTTTTTTGCAGGCATTGCTGCAGGGGTGGTTATACGGTTATAAACTATATACACAAAGACAGCAAAAACCAAAGCAGTCATAAAAATCTCAACCACTAAATGACAAAGCCTGAACACCAAAAGCATGCCAGAACCACCAACAACAAAAGATCATTTTGATCATTCCTAATGCAAGAATCCGACTTAAGAACTTAATAAATAGGAAAAACAAAACTTAATTTTTAAAAAAAATTGAACGCCCGATCATAAATAGTATAGCAGAAAGAATACGTGGGGCGACTATGAATGGGGGGAGATTGGGGGGGGGGGGGGGGGGGGGGGGGGGGGGTGGGGGGGGGGGGGGGGGGGGGGGGGGGGGGGGGGGGGGTGAAGGACATAACGGGATTGGTTTTTTTGATTTATTATAAATGAATTTAGTTATCTTTAAATAAAAATTAAGCTCCTGGGTACGTATGCGCAGACAACTGAGAAACCTCCGGCTGCATGCTTCCCATCCCCTCAAGACATGGAGTCACTATCGAACGACATTTCCTAGCCCACTAGGCATATGTAAATCAATGCGGTTGCTTACGAAGTCAGCACTTCATTAAAGATCTTGCGACCGCTCTCGTGCCACGGACGCTGAGCACGACATCCTCAGCGATGACGCGTTTTTTGAGGCGTGTGTGTAACGATATAGACATCACTATTTTTAAGACAAAACACAGCATTGTATTGGTTTTTTTTTGATCATATCTAAGATACCTGCACACGAAACTTGGTTGTACTTAACGGATGACTTAATTACAATCTGAGGTGACCTTGAGTAAAACTTGAGGATACTTGAGTAAAGAACTTAGAAGGACTTGCGGATAACTTAGGATGAACTTGAGTAAGAAAACTTAGAAGTGACTTGAGATACCTTGAGGATGACTATGAGTAAGAACATAGAAGTGACTTGAGTAAGATCTTTGAGGATGACCTTGAGGATGACTTGAGTCAGAACTTAGAAGTGACTTGAGGAAGCACTTGAGATGACTTGAGGACGACTTGAGTAAGACCTTGAGTCCGAACTTCGAAGTGTCCTTGGTGACTTGAGTTGAAGAACTTAGAAGTGACTTGAGTGTGAGCATGCGTGTGGAGTTGGGGTGGGCTTGGGTGGGGTGCACATCTGGGGGGTTGCATGCGAGTGTGTGTGTGCGCGCACCTTTGATTTTTCATGTTTTCCTCCTGCCTATGTTGATAGTAATTAGCTTGTTTATTTCTCTGTTGGTGTGTGCCGTTTCCTCTGCCGGGTGCTCTTTAATGCCAAAGTTGCTCCTTCAAGAGCGGTTTTGGAGTGCGCCAATGCCGCTTGTTTTCCTTTCGCGACTTCCACTCGGGCCGGGGTCGCTTGGCTTAAAGCCAGAAGTTGCTCCTTCAAGAGCGGAATTGTGCAGTTGCGGCCAATAACGTCTCCTTTCGCGACTCCAACTGAGTTTGGCAGCACAGATGAGTTCTCTGACTAGTGGGGAGAAGCGGTAAGTTTATGTGTCTACAAATTGTTTAAGAAAGTGTACAATTAGCATGGAATCAAAAGATGATGAGAATCCAGGAGTTCCCAGGAGCTTGACGTACTTAGAGAAATAAATCAGAGCAATCAACAGGACTTAGCCAGAAATTAGAAACAATTGTTATCAGTGATGATGACGAAGACTTAATCTAGTGATGGGAAGATAAGCCCCGGGAACCTAAACATACAAACAATCGAATCAACAGGCACCTTGACTATTATGGCGCTATTCAACACATTGGAAAGGTAGTGCAATCTGTTTTGAAGCAAAGAGGAATCAAGAGGCGGAAAACGTTACAACAAAGGAACATAACAAAAAGTCAGATACCAAAGCAACCCTGCTGCTGTCTTTCAGAGACAAGAAGGACAAAGAAAACGTGAAAAGTTTAATACACTCAATCAGGAAAAAATCTGTTAGAACAACTAAGATTTCGAAGGTTAAGACAGACTTTTAGTTGAAAACTCACTGAATGCAATTCCAGAGTATGATGAAAAACAAAACTGTGTGAGAAGTAGAAACCACCATCACCACAGTGCAAACACTCCTTAAAAACTGGAGAAAATCAAAATCTATGAAGCTATCTAGCATATGGCAATGTGTTAGCAAAGGCTGTGTGAATTGGACCAGAAAATATTTTTGTAACTTGAGAATCCACTTGCATCATTCTCTCAGATGGATTAAATAAACTGAGGAGAACTACACGCCTGTTTGGAAAGTCCAAACAACTTTCAAACGAGCAATAAACAATTTTCAGAAGCATCTCCTAACAACACCAAATATAATCTGCACTTCGAGAGAATCCCGCCATGAAGGCCGGGCGTGGAAGTAAAATACCCCTGGCTCACCTGAGAAATGGTGAAATAACAGGTAGATAAACTTTTCTCCCGAAATAATCTATTTAACCATTTCACCATTCTCGTTTGTTGTACTAGTATAGTTAATGCAACGCCAAACTTAGCCACACTCCAACAGAGACAATAACAAGGCCACATACTGTCGGTTCTCTACTCTAACCTTCCTCGGGCCGTTCGCAAAGCGTGAACATTCCTGGACGGGGGTGCCTGCGCAAGCCTATTTATCTCCTCCTGTACAAGTTCTTACTATCGGACCAGGCCATTAAGGGGTGTTGCCCCTGTCATTTACCTTTCTTTTCCATATTCTCGTGCCGGAGAACACCACATCGGTAAACAAGAAGACTTTAGATAGAGCGAACAGTTAAAAGACGGTAGTTTTATTTCACATGAAAGACAGAGCCGCATTTTTTGATGAGTGTATGGCGTGAAAATGATGTTATTGAAAATGATCCGGAAAAACACAGGAGTAAGCAATAACTGAAATCTGAAAAGTTTAGTAAATTAGTATTGAAAACGGATAATCCTACACAGTATGTATGTTTGTAGATAATCGTTATTTTTGGTTATTGAAAGAGAATGTGTGATGGATTATCATTTTTAATTCATTGTTGAAGTCTTACTTGTCAGAGAACGGAGAAATGTTCATTCTAGGGCGACCGCCCGAAACTGGTTGAGGGCGGTTGAGCTAGAATGAACATTTTTCCGTTCTCTAAGGTCGACAGAGCACATCGGCTGAACACCAGACCCGACTCTCCCATCACTGCCCAGTGTCTGTTCTCTGAACATGCTGGAAAGCAAAGGCACATTTCTCCTCACATGTAGAGACCTCGCACAGAGACTGCCATCTAAGAATGAGCTATTCACCATGTTACACAGTGTCTGTGTCTGTGTATGTGACACAATGCGCGCGCATGCATATGTGTGTGTGTGTGTGTGTGTGTGTGTGTGTGTGTGGTGTGGTGTGTGTGTGTGTGTGTGTGTGTGTGGTTGTCAGTACAACCTTGAGTTAATCTGACAATAAATCGGTTTCAGTCAGTCTGTGTGTGTTGTGTGTGTGTGTGTGTGTGTGTGTGTGTGTGTGTGTGTGTGGTGTGTGTGTGTGTGTTGTGTGTGTGTGTGTGTGTGTGTCGTTGTCAGTACAACCTTGAGTTAATTGACAATAAATTTTGTTTCAGTCAGTTTGTGTGTGTGTGTGTGTGTGTGTGTGTGTGTGTGTGTGTGTGTGTGTGTGTGTGTGTGTGTGTGTGTGTGTGTGTGTGTGTGTGTGTGTGTGTGTGTGTGTGTGTGTGTGTGTGGTCCGGCAGGCATTTTAGATGTTGAATTGTTAAAACTCGTAAAGCGCCCTGTAGCCAACGTTGTTAGGATAGGCGCTATAGAAATGGTCCTCCTTAATCATTATCGCTTTATTGCATAGTGATACTTGTGCTGAACACTTTCTTGCTTTAGAATATGAATGGAATCATTTAAAATTGTCAAATATTGGTTTTGTTTCATTCATCAGTTCCTTTTTTTTTTTTTTTTTTTTTGCTTGTTGCGAAAACGTTTTTAGAACATATAATTTTCTTTCTTCAGCTGTCTTTTCCGGCTAAATAATGTGTGTGTCGCTGCTGTTTAATTCACTACTCAGGTAAGACGATCAGGTGTGCTCAGCCCCCATCTGTGTTCTGTTTGTTGATGAATCTAACGGCTGAAGTGGTTACTAATGGTGGACACGGCTCGCTCAACGTTTATGACAGACAATCTACAGGTGTTCATTATATTGTTACAAACTGTTGCTCTGTTGTTGTCTTTATTGGCTGACTGTTGCTCTGTTGTTGTCTGTATTGGCAGACTATATGCTCTGTTGTTGTCTGTATTGGCAGACTGTGTTGCTTTGTTGTTGTCTTGATTGGCAGACTGTTGCTCTGTTGTCTTTATTGGCAGACTGTTCCTCTGTTGTCTGTATTGGCAGACTGTGGTGTTCTGTTGTTGTCTATATTGGCAGACTGTGTTGATCTGTTGTTGTCTGTATTGGCAGACTGTGTTGATCTGTTTTTTGTCTGTATTGGCAGAGTGTATTGCTCTGTTGTTGTCTGTATTGGCAGACTGTGTTGATCTGTTGTTGTCTGTATTGGCAGACTGTGTTGATCTGTTGTTGTCTGTATTGGCAGACTGTGTGGCTCTGTTGTTGTCTGTATTGGCAGACTGTATTGCTCTGTTGTTGTCTGTATTGGCAGACTGTGTTGATCTGTTGTTGTCTGTATTGGCAGACTGTGTTGATCTGTTGTTGTCTGTATTGGCAGACTGTGTTGATCTGTTGTTGTCTGTATTGGCAGACTGTGTTGCTCTGTTGTTGTCTGTATTGGCACACTGTGTTGCTTTGTTGTTGTCTGTATTGGCAGACTATGTTGCTGTGTTCAAACTCAGCTGAATAGTGTTTATTAAGCTCTTAGTTTTCTTTTGTTGAAAGTGAATATGGCAAAAAATAACATCTCTGTCTTTAGAATAGGCGGTTATCTAGGAGTTAGGGAGCACTGAATATATGTAATGGAGTATATGTGCCTGTTCTCAATGTTTATGAATATCTAGGCGTCTGTTTCTTAACGCGATTGAGTTTTGCATGTAGAGATCTTACAAAGCAAGCAAAAGTATGTATAATGCAATATTATCTAGACTGGGAAAGCAGTCTGGTCAGGCTTTCTGTAAGTTGTTTAATTCACAGGCACAGCACACTGTACAATGTGGTGCTGACGTGAGGGGACTTGATCATTCGGCATTACACTGAAACTACCCATTATTTGGCCCTGAATAATTCTTTGGTATGACATTACAAACGCCAAATGATCTAATATACAGTGAAACAAATAGGTTTTCGTTTCAATTGGATGGACTTGGCTATTGGCTGAAACTTGCACAAAAACAACAGTCAAGACTACCCACCTTTCCTCCTTCAAACAACAACAACAGCTAAATACCCGACACCCACAAAGGTGACATGCATGACCTCGTGTGGGGAAAATGAATGGTGCAGTCAGGGTGCGGGGGACACAACTCTTTGTGAAACGCTTGCTTCGCCCCAGATAACAGACTGCAGGTGGTGAGAGTAGAACACTCATGGTAAGGACAGTGCCCAATTGGACAGCTCGTGTTAAGGACAGTGCCCGATTGGACTGCTCATGTTAAGGACAGTGCCCCATTTGACTGCTCATGTTAAGGACAGTGCCAATCTGAGTGCTCATGTTAAGGACAGTGCCCGATTTGACTACTCATGTTAAGGACAGTGCCCGATTTGACTGCTCATGTTAAGGACAGTGCCCGATTTGACTGCTCATGTTAACGACTGAGCCGAATCTGACTGCTCATGTTAAGGACATTGCCCGTTTTGACTGCTCATGTTAACGACAGTGCCCAATCTGACTGCTCATGTTAAGGACAGTGCCCGATTGGACTGCTCATGGTAAGGACAGTGCCCGATTGGACTGCTCATGCAATCGACAGTGCCCGATTTGACTGCTCATGGTAAGGACAGTGCCGATTGGACTGCTCATGTTACCGACTGTGCCCAATCTGACTGCACATGGTAAGAACAGTGCCGATTTGACTGCTCATGGTAAGGACAGTGCCCAATCTGACTGCTCATGTAGGGACAGTGCCCGATTGGACTGCTCATGGTAAGGATAGTGCCCAATCTGACTGCTCATGGTAAGGATAGTGCCCGATTGGACTGCTCATGTTAAGGACAGTGCCCAATCTGACTGCTCATGGTAAGGACAGTGTCGACTGGACTGCTCATGGTAAGAATAGTGCCGATTTGACTGCTTATGGTAAGGGCAGTGCCCGATTTGACTGCTCATGGAAGGATAGTGCCCGATTGGACTGCTCATGGTAAGGACAGTGCCCGATTGGACTGCTTATGGCAAGGGCAGTGCCAGATTGGACTGCTAATAGTAAGGACAGTGCCGATTGGACTGCTCATGGTAAGGACAGTGCCGATTTTACTGCTTATGTTAAGGACAGTGCCGATTTGACTGCTAATGGTAAGATTTAGTGCCCGATTGGACTGCTCATGGTAAGGACAGTTCCCGATTGGACTGCTCATGGTAAGGACAGTGCCCGATTGGACTGCTCATGGTAAGGACAGTGCCCGATTGGACTGCTCATGGTAAGAACAGTGCCCGATTGGACTGCTCATGGTAAGGACAGTGCTCAATCTGACTGTTCATGGTAAGGACAGTGCCCGATTGGACTGCTCATGGTAAGGACAGTGCCGATTGGACTGCTCATGGTAAGGACAGTGCCCGATTGGACTGCTCATGGTAAGGACAGTGCCAGATTTGACTGCTCATGGTAAGGACAGTGCCCGATTGGACGGCTCATGGTAAGGACAGTGCCCGATTGGACTACTCATGGAAGGACAGTGCCCGATTGGACTGCTCATGGTAAGGACAGTGCCAGATTGGACTGCTCATGTTAAGGACAGTGCCCAATCTGACTGCTCATGGTAAGGACAGTGCCCGATTGGACTGCTCATGGTAAGGACAGTGCCCGATTGGACTGCTCATGGTAAGGACAGTGCCGATTGGACTGCTCATGGTAAGGACAGTGCCGATTTCACTGCTTATGTTAAGGACAGTGCCGATTTCACTGCTAATGGTAAGGACAGTGCCAGATTGGACTGCTCATGTTATGGACAGTGCCCAGTCTGACTGCTCATGGTAAGGACAGTGCCAGATTGGACTGCTCATGGTAAGGACAGTGCCCAATCTGACTGCTCATGGTAAGGACAGTGCCCAATCTGACTGCTCATGGTAAGGAACAGTGCCAGATTGGACTGCTCATGGTAAGGATAGTGCCCAATCTGACTGCTCATGGTAAGGACAGTGCCGATTTGACTGCTCATGGTAAGGACAGTGCCCGATTGGACTGCTCATGGAAAGGACAGTGCCCATTTCACTGCTTATGTTAAAGACAGTGCCGATTTGACTGCTCATGGCAAGGACATGCCCGAATGGACTGCTCATGGTAAGGATAGTGCCCATTCTGACTGCTCATGGTAAGGACAGTGCCGATTGGACTGCTCATGGAAAGGACAGTGCCGATTTCACTGCTTATGTTAAAGACAGTGCCGATTTGACTGCTCATGGCAAGGACAGTGCCCGATTGGACTGATTTATGGTAAGGACAGTGCCCGATTGGACTGCTCATGGTAAGGACAGTGCCCGATTTGACTGCTTATGGTACGGACAGTGCCCAATCTGACTGCGCATGGTAAGGACAGTGCCGATTGGAGTGCTCATGTAAGGACAGTGCCCAATCTGACTGCTCATGTTAAGAACAGTGCCCGATTGGACTGCTCCTGGACGGGCTAGTGCCCAATCTGACTGCCATGGTAAGGACAGTGCCCGATTTGACCGCTCATGGTAAGGACAGTGCCCAATCTGACTGCTCATGGTAAGTACAGTGCCGATTGGACTGCACATGGTAAGAACAGTGCCAGACTGGACTGCTTATCGTAAGGACAGTGCCCGATATGACTGCTCATGGTAAGGACTGTGCCGGATTGTACTGCTCATGGGAAGGATAGTGCCCGATTTGTCTGCTTATGGTAAGGACAGTGCCGAGTTTACTGCATATGGTAAGGACAGTGCCGATTTGACTTTTCATGGTAAGGATAGTACCCGATTTGACTGCTCATGGTAAGGACAGTGCCCGATTTGACTGCTCATGTTAAGCACAGTGAAAGATTTGACTGCGCATGTGAAAGACAGTGCCCGAGTTGACTGCTCATGTTAAGCACAGTGCCCGATTTGATTGCGCATGTGAAAGACAGTGTCCGAGTTGACTGCTCATGTTAAGGACAGTCCCGAGTTGACTACTCATGTTAAAGACAGTCCCGAGTTGACTGCTCATGTTAAGGACAGTCCCGTGTTGACTGCTCATGTTAAAGACAGTCCCGAGTTGACTGCTCGTGTTAAGGACAGTCCCGAGTTGACTGCTCATGTTAAGCACAGTGCCTGATTTGACTGCGCATGTGAAAGACAGTGTCCGAGTTCACTGCTTATATTAAGGACAGTCCCGAGTTGACTGCTCACGTTAATGACAGTCCCGAGTTGACTGCTCATGTTAAGGACAGTCCCTAGTTGACTCCTCATGTTAAGGACAGTCCCCAGTTGATTTGCGTCGATAATTAACTCGCCCACTGTGCTCTGTGAAAGACTGTGAGAGAACAGGAAAGGGGCATTCTGGGCCACTTCCGCCCTCACCCAGTTTCGGGCGAAAGTAACCCAGAATGCCCCTTTCCCTGTTCTCTGACAAGTAAGACTTCAATAACCAAAAAATAACGATTATCTACAAACAAACATACTGTGTAGGGTTGTCCGTTTTTAATACTAATTTACTAAACTTTTTAATAAAAAAATGCAAAACTCTTCGCATCTAGCCACATTACTGATCACCCATGGGTCTAACTTGAGACCCTATGGCGCCCTAGGGCCCCAAGCCAGATCCAGAGGATCACAGATAATGTGGCTAGATGCGAAGAGTTTTGGGAATATGCCTCTAATAGTGGTATTTCTACACTTGGTTGCCTACTTTCAGTTTGTCTAATTTGGGGCAATTCTCTCACCCCATTTTTCAGTGGCCCTTCCTAGGACACACACATTGTGGTTTGCGGGCGTTTATAGCCACGCCAGTGACCCAGACATCACATTGTGGTTTGCGGGGGTTTTTTAGCCGCGCCAGTGACCTAGACGAAACACGAAAATGGGAAGGGTCACTATAGGGCAGAGAAGAGGGCCAAATTAAGACTTTCCAACCCACACAAACAAGCACAAAACCACCGCAGGCATATTCCCAACTTTACACTTTTTGGATTAATATATATACTGTACAAACTGAAAGCTTTTATAATTTTATGGTGTTTATGCATAATTGGGGGTGTTATTAAAATTTGTTTTTTATTCAAGCAGAATACTTTTAAAGGTTAAACAACAACTGTGCTTTAAAGTACTTTTTAGTAGCTACTTTGTACAATATTTATATTAAAAACTTTAGCAAATTAAACACAAAAACACAACTTTTAATAATCAATTTTCTCTCATGATTATAAATAGATATTTCTTCAGGGGAGGTAAAATATATTTTTTGCATACTTAAAGGAGAGATAAAATTATAAATATTTTTTAACAAAAAATAAAATACCAATAAAAATCAAAATACACCAAACCACAAAAACCCCACCAATTAACACAAAAAAATTTAAAAAAAAAAAAAAAAAAAATTAAAAAAAATAACACAAAAAACACACAAACACAATTCAAAAAAAAAATTAAAAAAAAAAAAAAAAAAAATAAAAAAAAAATTTAACAAAAATTTGATAACCACCAAAATTTTTTAAGTCACTTAAGACTCAAGTTCTTAGTGAAGTTTTTTAATCAAAAGTCACTTCTAAAGTTCTTACACAAGTTGTTCCAATCTCTCAAGTCCACTTCTATGTCTTACTTATGTCATCTCAAGTTGTCCTCAAGTCATCCTTCAGTCATCCTTAAGTACCCCAAGTCACGTCTTAAGTTCTACTTAAAGTCACTTCTAAGGTTTCTTACTCAAAGTCTCTCAAGTCTCCTCAAGTCATCTCAAAAGTCATCCTCTAAGTACAAACAAGTTGTATTTTTTATCAAAAAACAATAAAGTTCTTATCAATCTCCCCCCACACAAAGCTATGTTTTATCCTTAAATAGAAATGTCTTCTAAGATTGTACACACACGCCTCAAAAAAGTGTCCGTTGAGGATGTCTGCTCAGGTTTCTGCATAAATTTTCGTAAGGAAGGTTTTACATCGAAGCAGCCATTGTTTAGCAATCGGGTCTATGGAAATGTCTTTTTATAGACACCATGTCTTATTTATTGATTCATCATTTTTAATACTCCCTGGATCTATTTTTATAAAAATTTAAAATTTATTCCATTTTAAATGGATTCAAAATGCTGCTTTGTTATTGGCGGTTTTGGCGTGCAGTTGTCTTTTGCTGTATTAGCGGTTCAGGTTGTTTTTAACTTCTTTCGTTTTTCTGTTGCCATTGTGTATATCTTTTATAGCATAATAACTGCCCCCCAAAAGCAGCAAGGGCGCCAAAATTGGCAACAGTTTATAAGTTCAATATTCATGAGGACTTTTGGGGCCCTTGTATCGCATGGAGTTTTTATTGCTGGCATTGATGCACTTGTTCTGGCGTGGCGCGTGTTATGGTTTTCATGATTGCTGTAACATTAATTTTTTTTGTTTTGTTCCACTCTGCTATTTTTTTCATGCTTCACACGCCCAGGATTTTTTAATGGTCTCCACCTGGTTAGTGTTTTTTGATAATTTCTGGTTGGTTACTTTCTTCCACCTGATTTTCAGTGTTTTAGTAGGTTTGTGATTTTCCAGATCGTTATTTTGACGGAAATAAAATTATATGATTAAAAAGTTATTAATCCCATGATTAATGGCGATAACAATGTTCAAATCTGTAGTATAGATCAATCTAGAGACTCTAATGACTTTGTTAAAAAACTGGTTCTTGCGTTCCCTTCATACGTAAATCTTGTTCCAGAATCAATGGGAGAATCTAC
>CM031604.1:99445304-99457804 GCA_018398815.1 Conus ventricosus
AGAGGTCGAGGGGTGGGGTAGGGATCGGGTGGGATGAGGTGGGGGTTGGAGGAGGGATGACGAAAAGTAGCATGTTCATAAGTCTGCAAAAATGGATCATTAAACATCATATAAAGATTGATTTCTGAAAGTAAATGCTTTAGACAGATACAGGGCAAGGGACATACACATTCTTGTATCAGAAAGCAAAAGGCTTTTAATTTAAACGCATTTGGGTGGGCACAATATATGGGTGGGATATACATTTGTCGGATAGCTTTATAGTAAGTGCAAACCAATATAAAATGTAATTCTGATTCTTCAGAATTAGGGCAAAAAGGACAGAGAGAGAGAGAGAGAGAGAGAGAGAGAGAGAGAGAGAGAGAGAGAGAGAGAGAGAGTAAGAGAGAGAGACAGAGAGAGACAAGACAGAGAGAAATGGAGAGAGAGACAGAGAGAAACAGAATGTGTGTGTGTGTGAAAGAGAGAGTGATAAAGCGTGCAAGACATTGTCATTGCAGCATAGAGCAAGCGCGCGCGCGCGCGCGCGCGCGCACGCGCACGCGAGAGAGAGAGAGAGAGAGAGAGAGAGAGAGAGAGAGACAGACAGACAGACAGACAGACAGACAGACAGACAGACAGACAAACAGACAGACAGACAGACAGGAGAAGGAGGAGGAAGAGGATGCATTCAATAACGCCATGGCCCTTTTCGAAAGGAGAGGGGAGGGCGTGAACAAAAGATACAGACACAGCAGATTTTCACGATCAGAAATGGGCACTGGCGAAAACAACAGAAAAAAGTGAGCAAAAGAGTGATGAACAATCTACAGATCGAATTTTGAAGCAAACTGATAACTTCATGGTTAAATGACATAAGCAATGGAAGTCTAAATAACAAAGGCTGCTGCTGATACTCCATACGGATTAGTTGTTTCCCTCGGACCTTGACGTAATGAACAGTTGAGACCATGTTTATGTAATGAACGACTAAGACCATGCTTACGTAGTGAACAGCCGAGACCATGTTTATGTAATGAACAGCAATAACATGTTTACATAATGGACAGCTAAGACCACGTTTACGTAATGAACAGCTGAGACCATGTTTACATAACGAACAACAATAACATGTTTACATAATGAACAGCAAAAACCGTGTTTACGTAATGAACAGCTGAGACCATGTTTACATAACGAACAACATAACATGTTTACATAATGAACAGCAAAAGCCATGTTTACGTAATGAACAGCTGTGGGCATGTTTACGTAATGAACAGCCGAGACCGTTTTTACATAATGAACAGCTGAGACCATATTTACATAATGAACAAGTGAGACCATGTTTACGTAATAAACAGCTATGTCCATGTTTACGTAATTATGATTCATGACCATCTTTACATAATTAACAGCTATGACCGTGTTTACGTAAAGAACAGCTGAGGCCATGTTTACGTAATGAACATCTAAGACCATGTTTACGTAATGAACAGCTATGACCATGTTTATGTAATGAACAACTAGGACCATGTTTACGTAATGACATTTAAGACCAGGTTTACGTAATAAACAGCTATGACCATGTTTACGTAATGGATAGCTATGACCATCTTTACGTAATGACCATTTTTACGTAATGAACAGCTATGACCATCTTTACGTAATCAGACGTCAGACTTCAGACTTCAGACTTTTTATTGTATCCCCATATACACAAGGAAATTGTTTTTGCAGGCACGTAAAACACAAATACAAACAATTCAACATTGATAAATCAATCTGTGAGTAAAACAGGCCTCTGAAACAAAATCACACCTTTTCCCATGTGGTTTATGTACATGTACAAAATTAGACATTTATACCAATACACATCCATACCCAAACATTTACACACACACACACACCCAAACACACACACACACACTCACACACACACACACACACACACACACACACACACACACACACACACACCACTCACACACACACACACACACACACACACACACACACACCACACACACACAGACATAGTGATCAGACATGACCATCTTTACGTAATGAACAGCTATGACCATCTTTTACATAACTAACAGCAATGACCATCTTTACGTAATGTTTGTGATGCTGTTGGTAACAATGACGATGGGAAGTTTTATTCCAGACACCAGATCGAAATCTTGTCATGATAACAATGACGATGGAAAGTTTTATCCCAGACACCAGATCGAAATCCTGTCATGATATAACCGGATATCCACGTTCATCAATGCATGTGTCGGAGCACAGTGGGCGAATTAAATTATCAAAGCAAATCAACTCGGGCACTGTCCTTAACATGAGTAGTCAACTAGGGACTGTCCTTAACATGAGTAGTCAACTCGGGACTGTCCTTAACATGAGTAGTCAACTCGGGCACTGTCCTTAACATGAGTAGTCAACTCGGGAC
Organism: Conus ventricosus; assembly: GCA_018398815.1. Taxonomy (NCBI): domain Eukaryota; kingdom Metazoa; phylum Mollusca; class Gastropoda; order Neogastropoda; family Conidae; genus Conus; species Conus ventricosus. Next base: position 99,447,739 of record CM031604.1, read on the forward strand.
TGTCCTTAACATGAGCAGTCAACTCGGAACTGTCCTTAACATGAGTAGTCAACTCGGGCACTGTCCTTAACATGAGTAGTCAACTCGGGACTGTCCTTAACATGAGCAGTCAACTCGGCACTGTCCTTAACATGAGTAGTCAACTCGACACTGTCCTTAACATGAGTAGTCAACTCGGCACTGTCCTTAACATGAGTAGTCAACTAGGGACTGTCTTTAACATGAGTAGTCAATTAGGGACTGTCCTTAACATGAGTAGTCAACTCGGGACTGTCCTTAACATGAGTAGTCAACTCGGGACTGTCCTTAACATGAGTAGTCAAATCAGGCACTGTCCTTAACATGAGTAGTCAACTCGGGGACTGTCATTAACATAAGCAGTCAACTCGGGACTGTCCTTAACATGAGCAGTTAACTCGGGACTGTCTTTAACATGAACAGTCAAATCGGGCACTGTCCATAACATGAAAAGTCAAATCGGGCACTGTCCTTAACATGAACAGTCAAATCGGGCACTGTCCTTACCATGAGCAGTCAAATCGGGCACTGTCCTTACCATGAGCAGTCAAATCGGGCACTGTCCTTAACATGAACAGTCAAATCGGGCACAGTCCTTAACATGAGCAGTCAAATCGGGCACTGTCCTTACGATAAGCAGTCAAATCGGGCACTGTCCTTATATGAACAGTCAAATCGGGCACTGTCCTTAATATGAACAGTCAAATCGGGCACTGTCCTTAACATGAGCAGTCAAATCGGGCACTGTCCTTAACATGAGCAGTCAAATCGGGCACTGTCTTTAATATGAACAGTCAAATCGGGCACTGTCCTTAACATGAACAGTCAAATCGGGCACTGTCCTTAACATGAGCCGTCAATCGGGCACTGTCCTTAACATGAGCAGTCCAATCGGGCACTGTCCTTACCATGAGCTGTCAGATCGGGCACTGTCCTTACATGAGCAGTCAAATCGGGCACTGTCCTTAATATGAACAGTCAAATCGGGCACTGTCCTTAATATGAACAGTCAAATCGGGCAATTTCCTTAACATGAAAAGTCAAATCGGGTACTGTCCTTAACATGAAAAGTCAAATCGGGCACAGTCCTTAACATGAACAGTCAAATCGGCACTGTCCTTAACATGAACAGTCAAATCGGGCACTGTCCTTGACATGAACAGTCAATTCGTCACTGTCCTTAACATGAACAGTCAATTCGGCACTGTCCTTAACATGAACAGTCAAATCGGGCACTGTCCTTAACATGAACAGTCAAATCGGGCACTGTCCTTAACATGAACAGTCAAATCGGGCACTGTCCTTACATGAACAGTCAAATCGGGCACTTCTCTTGACATGAACAGTCAAATCGGGCACTGTCCTTGACATGAACAGTCAAATCGGGCACTGTCCTTAACATGAACAGTAAAATCGGGCACTGTCCTTAACATGAACAGTCAAATCGGGCACTGTCCTTAACATGAAACAGTCAAATCGGGCACTGTCCTTAACATGAACAGTCAAATCGGGCACTGTCCTTCACATGAACAGTCAAATCGGGCACTGTCCTTCACATGAACAGTCAAATCGGGCACTGTCCTTAACAATGAACAGTCAAATCGGGCACTGTCCTTAACATGAACAGTCAAATCAGGCACTGTCCTTAACACGAACAGTCAAATCGGGCACTGTCCTTAACATGAACAGTCAAATCGGGCACTGTCCTTAACATGAACAGTCAAATCGGGCACTGTCCTTAACATGAACAGTCAAATCGGGCACTGTCCTTGCCATGAGTGTTCTACTCTCACCCCCTGCAGTCTGTTATCTGGGGCGAAGCAAGCGTTTCACAAAGAGTTGTCTCCCTACACCCTGACTGCATCATTCATTTTCCCACACAAGGTCATGCAGTGTCACCTTTATGGGTGTCGGGTATATAGCTGTTGTTGTTTTGAAGGAGGAAATGGGGGTAGTCTTGACTCTTGCTTTTGTGTAAGTTTCAGCCAATAGTCAAGTACATCTAACTGAAACTTAAACCTATTTGTTTCACTGTATATTAGATCGTTTGGCGTTTGTAATGTCATACCAGAGAATTATTCAGGGCTAAATATAATGGGTAGTTTCAGTGTAATGCCGAATGATCAAGCCCCCTCACATCAGCACCACATTGTACAGTGTGCTGGGCCTGTGAATTAAACAACTTACAGAAAGCCTGACCAGACTGCCTTCCCAGTCTAGATAATACTGCATAATACATAATCTTGCTTGCTTTGTTAGCACTCTACAAGCACAACTCAATCGCGTTGAGAAACAAACGCCTAGATATTCATAAACATTGAGAACAGGCACATATACTCAATTACATATATTCAGTGCTCCCTAACTCCTAGATAACCGCCTATTCTAAAGACAGAGGTGTTATATTTTGCCATATTCACTTTCAACAAAAGAAAACTAAGAGCTTAATAAACACTATTCAGCTGAGTTTGAACACAGCAACATAGTCTGCCAATACAGACAACAACAAAGCAACATAGTCTGCCAATAAAGACAACAACGAAGCAACATAGCCTGCCAAAAAAGACAACAACAAAGCAACATAGTCTGCCAATAAAGACAACAACATAGCAACATAGTCTGCCAATAAAGACAACGACAGAGCAACACAGTCTGCCAATACAGACAACAACAGAGCAACACAGTCTGCCAATACAGACAACAACAGATCAACAGTCTGCCAATATAGACAACAACAGAACAACACAGTCTGCCAATACAGACAACAGAGGAACAGTCTGCCAATAAAGACAACAGAGCAACAGTCTGCCAATCAAGACAACAACAAAGCAACACAGTCTGCCAATACAGACAACAACAGAGCAATATAGTCTGCCAATACAGACAACAACAGAGCAACAGTCAGCCAATAAAGACAACAACAGAGCAACAGTCTGCAACAATATAATGAACACCTGTAGACAGTCTGTCATAAACGTTGAGCCGTGTCCACCATTAGTAACCACTTCAGCCGTTAGATTCATCAACAAACAGAACACAGACGGGGGCTGAGCACACCTGATCGTCTTACCTGAGTAGTGAATTAAACAGCAGCGACACACACATTATTTAGCCGGAAAAGACAGCTGAAGAAAGAAAATTATATGTTCTAAAAACGTTTTCGCAACAAGCAAAAAAAAAAAAGAAGAACTGATGAATGAAACAGAACCAATATTTGACAATTTAAAATGATTCCATTAAATATTCTAGAGCAAGAAAGTGTTCAGCACAAGTATCACTATGCAATAATGCGATAATGATAAGGAGGATTATTTCTATAGAGCCTATCCTAACAACGTTGGCTACAGGGCGCTTGACGAGTTTTAACAATTCAACATCTAAAATGCCTGCCGGAACACACACACACACACACACACACACACCACACACACACACACACACACACACACACACACACAACACCACACACACACACACACACACACACACACACACACACACACACACACACACACACACACACACACACTGACTGAAACCAATTTATTGTCAGATTAACTCAAGGTTGTACTGACAACGACACACACAACACACCACACACACACACACACACACACACACACACACACACACACACACACACACCACAACACACACACACACACACACACACACATACGCGCGCGCGCGCGCACGCATTGTGTCACATACAGACACAGACACTGTGTAACATGGTGAATAGCTCATTCTTAGGTGGCAGTCTCTGTGCTAGGTCTCTTACATGTCAGGAGAAATGTGCCTTTGCTTTCCAGCATGTTCAGAGAACAGACACTAGGCGGTGGTGTCTAGAATGTTCATCTGTAGCTCAGAAAACAGACACTGGGCGGTGGTGTCTAGAATGTTCATCTGTAGCTCAGAAAACAGACACTGGGCGGTGGTGTCTAGAATGTTCATATGTAGCTCAGAAAACAGACACTGGGCGGTGGTGTCTAGAATGTTCATCTGTAGCTCAGAAAACAGACACTGGGCGGTGGTGTCTAGAATGTTCATCTGTAGCTCAGAGAAACAGACACTGGGCGGTGGTGTCTAGAATGTTCATCTGTAGCTCAGAAAACAGACACTGGGCGGTGGTGTCTAGAATGTTCATCTTAGCTCAGAAAACGGCCACTGGGCGGGGGTTTTGTCTGAATTTTTCATCTGTACTAAGATGACCTGGGGGGTGGTGTCTAGAATGTTATCTGTGCTCAGAGAACAGACACTGGGGGGTGTGTCTAGAATGTTCATCTGTAGTCAGAAAAAAGACACTGGGCGGTGGTGTCTAGAATTATCTGTTCGGGAAAACAACAGGGGCGGGGGTGTCGAATGTTATCTGAAGCTCAGGAACAACACTGGGGGCGGGGGGTTCTAAAAAGTTCATCTGTTTCAGAGAACAGCACTGGGCGGTGAGGGAGAGTAGGGTCTGGTGTTCAGCCGAGTGCTCTGTCGACCTCTACGTCGTAGTCAGGTCCAGTGTGTCTGTAAAAAGGTCAAAAGGTAGTCCCCACGCTGCACCTTTTGTCGTATTTTTCTCGGCTAAAAGGGGAGATTAGTTAGTTTGGACGACCCTCCAGTCGTCCATTGTGCTTCAACTCGTTGTTCAGCCTGATCATTGTTTGTTTTCCTTCGACCTTGGTATTTTGGGCGCAAGTTCCCCCAGGGTGGGGTTAAACGTTTAAGAGCCGGTAGTCCTCACGTGCACACGCCCTTCCGTTTGACTCGTCCCGTTTGGGCCCTCACGGAGTGGTAGATTGGTGGTACCCGTGATTTTCGCCAAGTTTCGGCCCAAACTCCAGGACTCAAAAACGGGGATGCCATTTTTAAACAACCCTGCTGTAACTACCCACGCAAACTGGTCTGCCCGAGTTTCCCTGGGAGCAGGACGGGTCCGGGTTCCCTTCATGCTGTACCTGAACAAACCACACCAAGAGGTGGGAGGAACCCATCCAAACATGTTCGTCCACACTGTGAGAAAGTTCTGCACCCGGAGAAAAAAAGCCACACCAAGGGGTGGGAGTGACCCACCCAAAAACATTTTTGTCACACTGTGAAAAACTTCCAGGCGTGCGTAGGGGGGCTTCTTTTCACTCTCTTGACCTGAAGCCGATGGAAAGGGACACGAAACGGTCACATGTACAGAACGGGTTCTACCCGGCCTGGGAAAAAAAGATGTTACAAAAATATTATTTGATTTTTTTCGGGGTAATCATAATGTAATCAAAAAAACTGGAAGCACGTCCTCTTGTCATCAACAGTTCATCCCCCCGGCGCGAGAGACGAAGACAGACAGAGTGAGGAAAGAGGAGAGAGGAGAGGAGAGGGGGAGAGAGAGAGAGAGGAGAGGGAGAGAAAAGGGAGACAGAGACAGAGACAAAGACACAGGAAGGGAAAAAACAGAGACAGAGAAAAACCAGATAAGACGGAGGGGGAGAAGGACAGATGATATGAGATAAAGGATGAGATGAGATAGATGATGAGATGTGATGTGATCTTTATTTCCAAAGGGTAACAGATAAGAAAAAACCCATACCAGACAGGACAGAGAGAGATAGAGAAGCAGAAGCAGACAGAGACGACGAAACAGAAGACAACAGAGAAAAAAAAAGGGGAGTGACAGAAAACCAGACGGGGAGACAGAGACAGACAGAAGAAAATAAACCAAGGTGAATTTTAAAGAATGATTCGGGATAACCCGCAGTGGCCGAGTGGCCCAAAAACCTAGATTTAAAAATGAAGGGTAAGGATTCGAGCCTTGGGGGCTTTTCAGATAAAGTGTGGACTGCGGGAAGGGGGGAGATGTTTCCGACAGTACAGATAAACAGTGTGTGCCCCCAGGGAAAGGGGAGATGTTTCCCGCATTTCAGTCAACGTGTGGACCCGGGGAAGGGGATTTTTTCCGACAGTCAGTTAAACATGGTGCCCCCGGGAAGGGAGATGTTTCCGATGTACAGATCAACAGCGTGTGCCCCCGGGGAAGGGGTGTTTCGACAGAAGATAAAGGGTGACCCCCCCGGTGTGTGTTTGCATAAAAAAGGTCGTTTTTGGGCCCTTTTGTTAAAGACCCTGTAATTTCTGTAAACGTTGTATTTTAATTGCTCATTTCGGTGTGTGTGTGTGGTGGTGTGTGTGTGTGTGTGTTGGTGTGTGTGTGGGGGGTGTGTGGTGTGTGTGTGTGTTGTGTGGGGTGGGGTTGTGGTGTTTTTTTTCATTTTTCAATATGTCGCCCCAAGCCCTTGTAAAAACCGGGCCTTCGGATGCTGTAATTCCTACCCCATTTTTGGGCAAGTACATGGACTCCCTGTGAGGAGAAACGAGTCACTGCTGTAGTCAGGACATGTTGGCTCAGACATGGCAGATGGGGAGAACGATGCAGTCAGGAAAAAATGCTTGAAAAGTCGACAGGGCAGTGGGGAAAATGATGTAGTCAGGAACATGCGTGAACGTCGAGATGGCAGATGGGAGATTGTATCGGGAACAATGCGTGAAGCGAGTGGCAAGGGGGGAAAATGATGTAGTCAGGAACAATGTGTAAACGTCAGGAGGGAGATGGGGAATGATGTGTCAGGAACAATTGTAAATCAGACTTGGAAATGGGGAGAAGATGAGTCAGGAACAATGCTGGAACGTCAGACGGGAGGGGGGGAGAATGTTAGCAGGAAAAATGGTGACGTCAACAGGGCAGTGGGGAGAATGATGTTCAGGAAAAATGCGTGAACGTCGACTGGCAAATGGGGAGAATGATGTATCAGGAACATTGCGTGAACTCAGAAAGGCGAGGGGGGAAAATGATGTAGTCAGGAACAATGTGTGAACGTAGACATGGCAAAGGGGGGAGAATGACAGAACAAATCGGGGAAACCGAGAACGAGGAAGAAAAACACGAGGAAGAGAGAAAAGAGAGATAAGAACCAACGAAAAAAGACAGAAAAAGTATAAGAAAAAAAAGGAGGAAAAACAGAGAAAAAGGGAAGTTTTGTGTGGCCTTGCCTCTCAAATAACCCCGTTTATTTACGTCGCAGCCCTCTTTTAGGAACGAAGACAATTAACGAGTCTCTTCGTCGTTGAAAAAAAGAACGGAATTTTGAACAAAAATAAGATGGAAGGGGGGAAAGGGTTATTATGCTCGCATGGACGAAGGTTAGACTTGTGTTCAGTGGAGACAACCCAAAAATTGTATTACAATGTTGATATTTTGTCTGTTATGTTACAACTTAAACCTACTTGTGGGTTTCTTTATTTAGCACAAACTGACTTACATTTAAGAAAAAATCAAACCATGTATAGCGTATAAAGTCTCTTTCTTCTGTATCACGCCATTTTGCAGAATCGTCGTGCTTGGGTATGTCAAAATGTAGCAGAAGGTGGCATTATATAGAAACTAAAAAGACATAAAATGTGTGTGGCTTTTTGAAAAAGAGGTAAAGAAAATGTTTTTGAAAAGAAACCCCAAAACAGGGTTTTTGAAATGGGTCAGACGAAATAGGATTACAGAATGTTTCCCAAGATGCTTTCGAGTGAGAAAAAACTTTTTGGGTAGATCTATGACCCTTCCCAATGCCAAAATAAAGAACAAGCATAAAAGCTGGGGGTGGGGGGGGCGGGGCGGGGGATCGAAAAGGACAGTATCATCAAATCTAAAATACTGCCAGACAAGAGGAGGCAGAAACTGTCAAGGGGAAAAAACTCCGTAGCGTTTTTTAAATTGGGAATAGGGTTGCCCCCTGTATCTGGAACAACGGGTAACGTTCTCATCCACGAAAAAAAGTTCCGGAACGATGTTATTCGAACCGCATACAGTCCGGGGCCCAAACCCGATAAAAAAAAGAAAAGCTACATGAACTAAAAAAAACTTCAAATAATGAAAAAAACCATAAACGTGAAGGGGGGGTGGGGTCAAAAAACAGAAATAGGGAATCTAAAATACTGCCGTAAGGCGAACTCAAACAGCTGGGGGGGGGGGGGGGGGGCAGAAAAAACAACAGCTATCATGAATCTGAAATACTGCCAATAGATGACGAACAATAAACAGGGGAAGTGAGGGGGTGGGGGGGGGTCAGAAAAAAGAACAGCTATCTGTCTTAAAATACTGCCAAGAGAGGACAGAAATACGAAGACTGGGGGGGGAGGTCAAAAAACAGAACGTATCATGAATAAAAATACTGTCAAAACGAACACCCCTTTTTCTGTTCAAAGAGGGACTTGCAGCACTTTCCCTGTTCAAAAAATGGCCTTGTCACTTTCCCTGTTTAAAAGTTGGGGGCGCATGCAGTTTTCCCCTTTTTCAAAGATGGCACTTGCATCCTTCCCCAGTTCTCACCGCCGTCCCTCCCCTCTGGCTGACCCTGAAAGAGAGGTCCCGGAAAATGTCATGGTGACCAACCTGTTGCCCCACCTAACAGGACAGGCGTGGTGTCTTTGGCCAGATTTGCAGGCTTTGGTACTTTGGGGATGTTTTAGACGGCTGTGGTGTCTGTGGCCATGATTCAGACGGCGTGTCTTTTGGGCCGATTCACGGTGTGGTATCTTTGGTCAGATTCAGACAGGTAGGTGTCTTTGGCCATGTTTAGCAGGTGTGGGTTTGGGGCCATGATTCAGAAGGCTGTGGTGTCTGTGGCCACTTCAGAAGGCTTTTGGTGTCGTGGCCTGATTCCGGCTGTGGTGCTTGGGGGCCCGGGTTGACGGTGTGGTGTCTGGGGCATTATTAGACAGGGTGTGGTGCGTGGCCGATTCAGACGGGGGGTGTCTTTTTGGCCCTGATTCGACAGGTGTGGCGCCTTTTGGGCCTGATTCAGGCAGGCAGGTGTCTTTGGGCCCTGATTAAAAGGCTGTGGGTGTCTTTGGCCATGATTTACGGGCTGTGGGGGATTTGGCCATTTCAACCGGTGTGGTGTCTTTGGCCCGATTCAAAAGGCTGTGGGGGCTTTGGGCCCTGATTCAACAGGGTTTGGGTCTTTGGTCGATTCAGACAGGTGTGGTGCTTTGTCCCTATTCACGTGGTCTTTTGCCCCTTTTTATTTCAGGGTGGGGTTTTTTACCCTTTTTTGGGGTTAGGTGTGCATTAAGGGGGGTTTTTATCCTTAGTGTTTTGGGGGTCACTGATGGGTTTTCTCTTTAGGGTACAGGGTTTTGGGCATGGGGTTTTTTTCCCACTTAGGGGTTTAGGGGTTCTAGTGGGTTTTTCATTTTTGGTTCGGGGTGCATGGTGGGTTTTTCATTTTGGGTCGGGTGTGTCACTGGGTTTTCTTCTCTTTAGGGTCGGGTGGCCATGGGTTTTCTTATTTTAGGGGGTAGGGTGTGGGCATGGGGGGTTTTTTTATCCTTCATTAGGGTTCAGGGTGTTTCTGGTGGAGTTTGCACCTTATTAGGGTTCAGGGGGTTTCATGTGGGTTTTTATCTTTAGGGGTTTAGGGTTTTATTTTCATTTGGGGGGGGGGTTCCCCCCATTGGGTTTAGAGTGTTCTTTTGGGGGGTTTTTCTCTTCATTAGGGTTCAGGGTTTTCGTTGGGGGTTTTTTTTTTTTCCTTTTTGTAGGGGGTTTTGGGTGTGCATAGGGTTTTTCTCTTTTTTGGGGTCAGGTTCGTGGGTGGGTTTTTTTTACCTTCGTTATGGTTTTGGGTGTGCGTTGTGGATTTTGCTCTTTCGTAGGGTTCAGGGTTGTCATTGGGGTTTGTCATCCTTCATTAGGGTTTCAGGGTGGTCAGGTGGGTTTGTCATCCTTCATTAGGGTTCAGGGGGTGCCCGGTGGATGTTTCATCCTTAGGGTTAGGGTGTGTAGGGGAGTTTTCATCTTTTATTAGGGTTCAGGGTGTGTCACTGGGGGGTTTTTCATCCTTTGGTTTAGGGGTTCACTGGTGGGTTTTTTTCCCTTTATTAGGGTTCAGGGTGTGTCCTGGGGGGTTTTTTTTACTTTTTGGGGTTTAAGGTGTGTCCCGGGGGGTTTTTCACTTTTTGGGGTTAGGGGGTGTCACTGGGGGGGTTTTTCACTTTTGGGGTTCAGGGTGTCACTGGGGGT
>CM031604.1:99462312-99495313 GCA_018398815.1 Conus ventricosus
GTGAACAACTTGAGTAAGAACTTAGAAGTGACTTGATTAAAAACTTACAAGAACTTGAGTGCTTAAGTGACTTTAAAAAAAAAATTATTTAAAACAAATTTTTTTTTAAATATTTTTTTTATTTTTTTTTTTTTTTTTTTTTTTTTTTTAATTTTTTTTTTTAATTTTTTTTATTTTTTTTTTTTAATTTTTTTTTTTTTTTTAAATTTTTTTTTTTAATTTTTTTTAAATTTTTTTTTTTTATTTTATTTTTTATTTTTTATTTTTATTTTTTTAAAAATTTTTTTGAAAGTAATTTATCTCCCTTTAAGTATGCAAAAAAATATAATTACCTCCCTGAAGAAATTATCTATTTATAGATCAGTGAGAGAAAATTGATTATTAAAAGTTGTGTTTTTGTGTTTAATTTGCTAAAGTTTTTAATATAATATTGTACAAAGTAGCTACTAAAAAGTACTTTAAAGCACAGTTGTTGTTTAACCTTTAAAAGTAATTCTGCTTGAATAAAAAACAATTTTAATAACACCCCCAATTATGCATAAACACCATAAAATTATAAAAGCTTTCAGTTGTACAGTATATATATTAATCCAAAAAGTGTAAAGTTGGGAATATGCCTGCGGTGGTTTTGTGCTTGTTTGTGTGGGTTGGAAAGTCTTAATTTGGCCCTCTTCTCTGCCCTATAGTGACCCTTCCCATTTTCGTGTTTCGTCTAGGTCACTGGCGCGGCTATAAACGCCCGCAAACCACAATGTGATGTCTGGGTCACTGGCGTGGCTATAAACGCCCGCAAACCACAATGTGTGTGTCCTAGGAAGGGCCACTGAAAATGGGGTGAGAGAATTGCCCCAAATTAGACAAACTGAAAGTAGGCAACCAAGTGTAGAAATACCACTATTAGAGGCATATTCCCAAAACTCTTCGCATCTAGCCACATTATCTGTGATCCTCTGGATCTGGCTTGGGGCCCTAGGGCGCCATAGGGTCTCAAGTTAGAACCCATGGGTGATCAGTAATGTGGCTAGATGCGAAGAGTTTTGCATTTTTTTATTAAAAAGTTTAGTAAATTATATTAAAAACGGACAACCCTACACAGTATGTTTGTTTGTAGATAATCGTTATTTTTTGGTTATTGAAGTCTTACTTGTCAGAGAACAGGGGAAAAGGGGGATTCTGGGTTACTTTCGCCCGAAACTGGGTGAGGGCGGAAGTGGCCCAGAATGCCCCTTTCCCTGTTCTCTAAGAGAAATATTGTGTGAGACCTTTTCTCTGGTTAATTCAATCTTTAACCTGGCCATTCTAAATTATTTCCAAAATTCTTTCTCCTGTTTATGCATCTGGTGATGCGGTAGTCGGTGGGGATGGGAGAGAACCTGGTGATTCAGGGTTGGAACTTGCTTGGTCTCGCTCGTCCGCCCCTGTCACAATTGCCGGTCTCACATTCTTCGGCCACCGTCTGTTTGTGTGTGCAAGAACGAGTTTTATGTTCGCGAGTGTGCGTACGCATGATTTGTCGTTCGGATGCGTGGTTGGAGATTTGTGTTTTTTTTAAAATGTGTTTATAAAATGTGACAATTATGCCATTGAATTATTATTTGCAAATGTGGTGGCAGTTAAGCGATGGTCGCTGTGTTGATTTATTTCCTAAGGAAGGAAAGTGTAAAGCATGAGTGAGAGAAGGATGAAGACGATTCATATTTGTTTTATAACCTGTTGACTTAGTGCAGTCTTTTACCTGCATCGTGTGAGAAGACCCTAGTGAACATCCCTGATTCGATGGGGTTACTGTGTACGTTTAGTAGACTTCCCCTCGCCCATCATGCGAGTGGCTGTTAAGATTTGACAGCATGGGTCAGACTGTACTGACAGGGGGGTTTCCAGTACCGTTTTTCCTTCCTCCTTCCTTCCTCCTTCCCTCCTTTTTTCCTCTCCTCCCAGCTACGTTTCCCCCCCCCCCCCCTTTCGGGGCTTCACCCGGAGTACGGACTGGATGGTGCCACGTGCTGGTTGAGGCCCACGCTCTGGCTGAGACCACGGATTGGATGGTGCCACGTGCTGGTTGAGGCCACGCACTGGCTGAGACCGCGGACTGGATGGTGCCACGCGCTGGTCGAGGCCACGCCCTGGTCGGGACCGTGGACTGGTAGAGGAGCCCGCCGTCTTGACTGGCCGGCCCTGACCCCCGTCCAGGATCTCCAGTAACAGCGCCACGTTCCCCCCCCCCCCACCCCCCCGGGACACGCTCTTCACTGCCTGCTTGTGAGTCGAGGGTGTCGGCTTTGAGCGACTCCCTGCGAGAACCGACCCGGTTCGGAGCACCTAGTGCGACAGGGTGCTCCCAGTAGGCCTGCCAGAGGCAGGGGTGTGGACGCACGCCAGGGTGTTAGGAGGGATCGATGCTAAAAATGTTTCTTTATAATTGTGTGTATGTTACATGCGCTGGAATGCTGTAATTGTGATTGTGTACGTCGTATGGTGAAATGTTTATTTATAATCGTGCATGTTGTGGGTGTTGGAGTGCTTGATTGTGATTGTGCATGTTGTGTGCGTTGGAATGCTTGATTGTGATCGTGCATAGTGTGTGTGTTGGAATGTTTATTTTGCTGGTGTAATAAATGGGGTGTTGTATCGTAATCTTTCTTGTGTGGGCTCTTGCGAGGCGTGTGAGGTCAGTCACTCCCTTCACTCCCACTTAGACCGATCCTGTCAGGGCAGACCTCAAGGGGTCGGTCCGTGACAATTGTGGGGCTCGTCCGGGATGTGAAGGGTTCTGGCTGTCTCTCCCGTTTCGCGGAGTACCTGTTTAGTTTTGTCTGTTTTGTATATGTTTAGTCAGTTTGTCGTGTTTTGTTCGTGGGTGGTTGGCTGGGTGACTCTAGAGTGAAGGGAGTCTTTTGTGGCCTGAGGGAACATCCGGTGTGACTCGGGAGTCGAGGTGAGACCGAGGGGAGTCGACAGCGTCCAGACCTCCTTCCGCCGGGTACCTCACGCAGGTACGGCCGTAAGTCTTGCCTTTCTGTTGCCGCTCAGTCTTCCATTCCTGTTTTGTATTAGCCAGTTCTTGTTTTTTTTTCCTCTACCAGGTTATTGAGTACAGGGGTTGTATCGGACGTTAGTGTCCCTTTGGTTTTTTTTTCTCTCTCCGGATTCCGTCTGCCAGTTTTTTTTTTTTGTTTTTTTCCGGCCAGCCCCACCGCACTGTTACTCGTGCTGTGGAGCGCGGTGTTGCCAGAGTGGGGCAGCCGGACATAGTTTTTGTTTTGTTTTTTTTTTTCGGTGAGCCCCACCGCACTGTTGCTCGTGTTGTAGAGCGCGGTGTTGCCAAGTGGGAGCAGCCGGAACTTGTCCGCACACACGCACACACACACATACACACATATACACACGCTCCCTAAAATATTTGGTTTTTTTTTCTAGTGAATTGTTTTTCCCCTGTATTTGAAAACCGTAGGATATTGTTGTCATGGCGACGTCCGGCGCTGGTGGTATGGCGACGCGTGCGTCGAAGAAGAAGGGTATTCAAAATGTTACTGTAGTCCCTACTATTAGTACCAGTACTTCGACTACGGTAACTTCTACTTACTCCAGTGCTGTAGCAGGTAGTCCAGTGAGTACTTTTGCTACCTCTTCGCTGGGGGTCTTCCTGTCGAGAGACCCCGACTGGCACTTCCGCTCGGAAGCGCCAGAGCATAGTGAAGCAACTGTGGGCTTCTGTTGAGTCGCAGAAATCAAAACCCTCTCTTTTCCATGCCTCCCCTCGTAAGGAGCATGCCCCGGGAGATTTTCCTTATGGAAGGTCGAGACCCAAGGGACGGGTCAAACGGGTCATCCTCCAGTGTCGGGAGTGGTGAATCCTTCCCAGGACATCACCTCTGTCCTGATGTTCCATAGAGCAGCAACGACGAGAGGATGCTTCCAGGCAGAAGCCCTCCGTAGGGAAGAGGCGGTTTAGGCAGGAAACCCTACGTAGGGAAGAGCGTAGGAAGAGGCTGCTCTGCGCAGAGAGAGACTGACAGACAGGAGGTTATGCATAGGGAGGAGGCTATTCTGCGTAGAGAGGAGGCTGCTAGGCAGAAGCTCTGCGTAGGGAAGAGGCTGCTCAGCGTAGAGAGGAGGCTGCCAGACAGGAGGCTCAGCGTAGAGAGGAGCTGCCAGACAGGAGGATCAGCGTAGAGAGGAGGCTGCCAGACAGGAGGATCAGCGTAGGGAAGAGGCTGCCCTCCGTAGGGAAGAACTAGACAGGATGGAGGCTCTGCGTAGGGAGGAGATGGAACAACTTTTTTCGCGGGCTCCCGCATCTGTAAGTCAGGGGTTAATCACCAGCAGGTGATAGAGTTAGAGGCCCAAAGTTAAAGCTTCCAGAGTTCAGACCTAGTGAGGACATTGATATGTTCCTGGAACATTTTGACAAGGTTGCTAGTTCATATCAATTGTCTGAGGAACAGAAGGCTATGCACCTTTTTTCTGGGTTATCTGGTGCTGCAAGGAGTGTGTGCTCACTCTAAACGAAGGTGCGTCTTATGCAGACATGCAGTTGGCTCTGCGTAAGCGTTTCCACCTTACCCCAGAGACGTACAGGAGGAAGTTCAGGTCCATGAAGAAGAATAACGACGAGACCTTCGTGCAGTTTGGTGATAGGCTGCGCAAAACCTAGGGTATTGGCGTCAGTTGGCCAAGTTGGAGCTGGAGGATCTGATCCTCATTGAACAGCTCACCACACTGTGTCCCCAGAGTTGAGGATCCGGATAGGCGAGACAGCACCTCAGGATTTCGCGGCTGCGATTCACACCGCTGAGGTGTTTGCTGAAGCTCGTAGAGCTTATGGGCATCGCCCAGATACGGAGAGGAAGCCCTCCACAGGATTTAGTGCGGTAAGGCGCCGACGACTGCTAGCGAGTCGAACAAGGCAGCAGTTCACCGGGGACCTAAGCACCCCGATTTTGTTTTCTTTGTGGTCGTCCTGGCCACATTAGGAAAGATTGCCCTAAAGCCGCCGGTAGTCATGGGCTAGTCCTTTCCACATCCTCGTGCCTCGGCTAACGTGGGTTCTATCCCCGCTTCCGGCGGTACCAAGTGCCCGGTGTTTCTTTCTGTTGTTGTTCTTCCTTGGTCGACACCATCAGGGATTCGGGAGCATCAACGATCTTTGTGGATAACGATTTGGTTTCCCCTGAGGCCCGGCGGGGCGCTAGTTATGATGTGTGCGGGTTGGAGGCTGGTTTTACCTCCACCCGTCCTTCTGTACTTATTCCTATCTCCACCCCCTACTTCTGTGGCGAAGTATGGGCCATCGCGGTGGAGCGACCTCTGTATTCCCTTATCATAGGAATGCTATCACCTTCGCAGACGGACGCAGTCAGTCCGTGTCTACGGATCTGCCCGTACAGGCGTGTGTGGAAGTCACCACACGCGCCAAAGCTAAGAAGCAGGAACAGGAATTGCGTCCCGTTCTTCAGCCGATCTCTGACGAGGTTCTTGCTAGGGCCGATCCTGCTCCATTGTTCGTCTTCAGGCCAGGGACTTGGATGTCCAACGCCTGCGACAACTGGTAGATCGTCCCGCTCAGTCTGCCCAACACGCCAAGGTGAGCTTCAAGCTCCACAGGGGGATCCTCTTTAGGTTGTCACTCTGGCAGATCGTGTGGCCAAGCAGCTTGTTGTTCCCCAAAGCCTGAGAGAGTCTGTTCTCCGGCAGGCCCACGATTCCCCCATGGCAGTCATATGGGTTCCAAGCGGACTCTCGAGCGAGTCAGACAGGACTTCTTCTGGCCAGGGATGAACTCGCAGGTTAGGCAGTACTGCCGCAGTTGCGATGTCTGCCAACGGACAACGCCTAAGGGGCGCTTGAAGCGGTTTCCCCTAGGATCAGTGCCACTGGTTGGGGAGCCATTCAGCAAGGTGGGTCGACCTGGTGGGACCCATTACTCCCACCATCCGATCGCGGTCACCGCTACAATTTGGTAGTGGTAGAATCTGCGAGTCGATACCCAGAGGCTGTCCGCTCAGGACTATCGATGCCCCTACTGTTGCGGAATCTCTCAGGCAGATTTGGACGCGCACTGGCGTGCCCAAGAAGAAGTACGGCCGGAAGTTTGTACTGGAGAGCGATCATCATCCTCTCCAGTGCCTGGACCGGATCCGGCCAGTCAGTCATCGACTCATGAGTTAGGCAGTGGAGCTGCAGAGTCATGCGTTCACTTTCCGTCATATCAAGGGTTCCTGTAATACGGATGCTGACTATCTTAGCCGAGCTCCGTAGTCAGCACATTGGAAAATCAGTCAGAGGGACACTTCCCCTCAACCAGGGTCATATCCCCTTTTTGGTCTCTGTATCAGTGTAGTGACAGTTTTCACTTCAGTGATGTTAACGGTAGTGAATCAAACCAGTGGTTCGGATTGTTACTTTCATGTTGGAAGGTTCGCTTAGTTGTTTGATAAATGTAGTATTATGTATTTCCTTGTGTGATTCCATCGTGGAATGTTTGTATTGGATTTGTCGTACTCTGTCGGTCACAGAGAGTTGGGTTCGGTCCCGTTGTTGTGAATTTGCACATGCGTCAAGGTTCAAAGGAGCACTGTATCTCAGAGAAACAGATGCTTTTAGAAGGGGGGTTTGTCACGAGTTTGTCTCGAGGCCTACGACGTTTGACCCATCTAGGGTGGCGGAATTATTCATTTGTTTATTGTCGTTGCTGTTGTCGTGTGTCCGTCCCTTAATGTGGCTTGTGGTGTGGTTGCACCTTTGGTGTAGTTCAGCTCAACTTCGGTTTGCTTTCTCTCTCTCTCTCTCTAATTCCACCGCCCGTGCTATTCTCCTGCAGGTTCACGGGTGGTCGGTACCTTTCTCTCGAACTTTCTGTCTATCGGCCTCTCGCCTGTCTTTTTACCTGTCGCACGTGCTTCGTTTCTTTTAGTTTGAAGTATGCTCACTCTGTGACGCAGCATGGCATGTTGGCGGCCATTGCTGAGGGAGGTTAGCTCTTCACTCGAGCGGAAGATGTCTCTGGGAGCGCTTGCTCCAGTCTTGGTTCTTTACCGTATCATCGAGAGTACAGTCAGTACTTTCAATTCCTGCAGTCGGCCTGTAGGAGAGGGACATCACTTCTTCTGTTTCCGCATCTTCGCCTCTGTCCTCTCGACTGGACAGAGGGTAGAGAGAGTCGTTTGACCCGCCTCTTCTGGGTCACCCACGGGTAGCTGGTAAGCATCAGTTTCGTGGTTTGTTTGTTTTGGTTTGTTGGTGTTAGCCGGCTTAGTCTTCTCTTTTGCGCAATTTTCTTTTGTTTTCGAAATTGTAAGAGAAATATTGTGTGAGACCTTTTCTCTGGTTAATTCAATCTTTAACCTGGCCATTCTAAATTATTTCCAAAATTCTTTCTCCTGTTTATGCATCTGGTGATGCGGTAGTCGGTGGGGATGGGAGAGAACCTGGTGATTCAGGGTTGGAACTTGCTTGGTCTCGCTCGTCCGCCCCTGTCACAATTGCCGGTCTCACATTCTTCGGCCACCGTCTGTTTGTGTGTGCAAGAACGAGTTTTATGTTCGCGAGTGTGCGTACGCATGATTTGTCGTTCGGATGCGTGGTTGGAGATTTGTGTTTTTTTTTAAAATGTGTTTATAAAATGTGACAATTATGCCATTGAATTATTATTTGCAAATGTGGTGGCAGTTAAGCGATGGTCGCTGTGTTGATTTATTTCCTAAGGAAGGAAAGTGTAAAGCATGAGTGAGAGAAGGATGAAGACGATTCATATTTGTTTTATAACCTGTTGACTTAGTGCAGTCTTTTACCTGCATCGTGTGAGAAGACCCTAGTGAACATCCCTGATTCGATGGGGTTACTGTGTACGTTTAGTAGACTTCCCCTCGCCCATCATGCGAGTGGCTGTTAAGATTTGACAGCATGGGTCAGACTGTACTGACAGCGGGGTTCCAGTACGCTTTTTCCTTCCTCCTTCCTTCCTCCTTCCCTCCTTTTTTCCTCTCCTCCCAGCTACGTCCCCCCCCCCCCCCCCCCCCTTTCGGGGGCTTCACCCGGAGTACGGACTGGATGGTGCCACGTGCTGGTTGAGGCCACGCTCTGGCTGAGACCACGGACTGGATGGTGCCACGTGCTGGTTGAGGCCACGCTCTGGCTGAGACCACGGATTGGATGGTGCCACGTGCTGGTTGAGGCCACGCACTGGCTGAGACCGCGGACTGGATGGTGCCACGCGCTGGTCGAGGCCACGCCCTGGTCGGGACCGTGGACTGGTAGAGGAGCCCGCCGTCTTGACTGGCCGGCCCTGACCCCGTCCAGGATCTCCAGTAACAGCGCCACGTTCCCCCCCCCCCCCCCCCCCCCCCCCCCCCCCCCCCCCGGGACACGCTCTTCACTGCCTGCTTGTGAGTCGAGGGTGTCGGCTTTGAGCGACTCCCTGCGAGAACCGACCCAGTTCGGAGCACCTAGTGCGACAGGGTGCTCCCAGTAGGCCTGCCAGAGGCAGGGGTGTGGACGCACTCCAGGGTGTTAGGAGGGATCGATGCTAAAAATGTTTCTTTATAATTGTGTGTATGTTACATGCGCTGGAATGCTGTAATTGTGATTGTGTACGTCGTATGGTGAAATGTTTATTTATAATCGTGCATGTTGTGGGTGTTGGAGTGCTTGATTGTGATTGTGCATGTTGTGTGCGTTGGAATGCTTGATTGTGATCGTGCATAGTGTGTGTGTTGGAATGTTTATTTTGCTAGTGTGAATAAATGGGGTGTTGTATCGTAATCTTTCTTGTGTGGGCTCTTGCGAGGCGTGTGAGGTCAGTCACTCCCTTCACTCCCACTTAGACCGATCCTGTCAGGGCAGACCTCAAGGGGTCGGTCGTGACATAAGGAAAAGAGGGCTTGTATTGGTCAAATTATGTCACACATGATACAGGCCCTAATCTCAATTAACTAAATGTTAATGCAAACCTGATAAATTTGCCAGAGTCAACCTTCCTCAATATTTATCCATCTATTTTAATCCAAAACTGACATAGGTAGGAACATTAAAAAAAAAATTATGCATTGAATCGACAGGTGATTGAGCAACCACTGGCAAACTTCCTTAAAAAAAAAAAAAAAAACACTAAATATTTCGAACCATCACCCGTAGGCATTTTGCTATTTTATATATAAAAATAAATTATACTATAATGAACACTCACTCGCAAACATGCACACAAATATTTATGCATTAAACGAAGAACGAAAACATGGGGAGGAGAAAACAATGACTGGAAGAGAGGGTGGATGAATGTCCCACACCCACCCCCGGTAAACTTTGCCCTCAACCAAACATACCGCGGTTCGCCTCATGAGTCAAAATTTACTCTCCAACCAAATAAAACAGACTCTTAGTCTCCACCAAAAAGCAAATAATATTATAAAATTATGAAAGTACGACGGACACTAAATTTCAATGAAAACATATTCTTTTACTCTATGCGTGAGCCATACTCGACCGGCCATATCTCGCACTCACAAGATTTTTAGCAGGACAACTAAAACAACCCTGCACAAAAAGCAGACGAAAACCAGCTGAACACGCAAAACTTTTAGAGAGAAACTAACGATAAAAAAAAATTATGACCTCCACCTTTGAATTTGAATAAGTGATTTACTTTACACGAACCGTGGGGAAGTTACATGAAGAAGTCTATCTCAAGGAACAAAACGTCACTTACCAACAGGCTTGTGAATAGCCGTGTGCTACGCTCCGTTCACTGAAGAACCAGCGTCTCCAACACCGGCCTCCCAACTCTCCCGACGAGGAAAAGAATGGTCGTGAGACCACAGCCCCAGCCCTGGTCAGCAGGAAGAGAGCTCCCTAGTCACCAACCACCAAAACCCCTATGCCCAACCCAATGAAGGATAGCACTCCGGGGTGAGGTGAAGATTCCAATGAAGAAATCAAAACAGCAATAAAGCTGAACCCGAAAACGCTACCAGGGAGAAGATATGTCTTCGACTCGAGGCTGGACTTTCGCAAAGTGCCAAGAGACGACACCGCGACAAAAACGTCAGCTTCGATTCTAGGGCGAGTAAACCCGAGAATCTCCGAGAAAAACTGGGGCATGCGTGTCAGACCTGACACAGCGAGGCCTCGCGGAAACCCGTGGACAGTTACAGGTAGGAGGGAGGATGATGAAAAATTATATAGAGGGGGAAGGATGGAGGAAAGGCTACCCTGGAAACAAGAAATAACGAAAACAGGATCCAAAACATATTGCTAGGGTTTCTGTCGTCGGATGGGAAATACAAACGAACAGGAGAGATCTCCCCACCTGAATATTACCCCTGGACAAAAACCTGTTCGTGACAGTCAGGAACAATGTTGTGAACGTCAGACATGGCAGATGGGGAGAATGATGTAGTCAGGAACAATGCTGTGAACGTCAGACATGGCAGATGGGGAGAATGATGTAGTCAGGAACAATGCTGTGAACGTCAGACATGGCAGATGGGGAGAATGATGTAGTCAGGAACAATGCTGTGAACGTCAGACATGGCAGATGGGGAGAATGATGTAGTCAGGAACAATGCTGTGAACGTCAGACATGGCAGATGGGGAGAATGATGTAGTCAGGAACAATGCTGCGAACGTCAGACATGGCAGATGGGGAGAATGATGTATCAATGTTGTATAGAATGACTCTATCAATGTTGTATAGATGTCTGTTATGTTACAACATTAATCTACAGCTTGTAGGTTATCTTGATATTTAGCACAAACTAACTTACAGTAAAGACAAAATCAAACCATGTATAGCGTATAAAGTCTCATTCATTCTGTATCACGCCATTTTGCAGAAATCCTCGTGCTTAGGATATGTCAAAATGTAGCAGACAGGTGGCATTATATAGAAACATAAAAAAGACATAACTGTGTGATGAGCTTTTTGAAACAGAGGTAAAGAAAATGTTGTTGAATCAGAACCTACAAAACAGGTTTACTGAAATGGATCAGAATGAAATATGATTACAGAATGTTCAAAGATAGCTTTCAGAGTGAGAAACGCATGTCAGCTAGATCTACTGATCCTTCCAGTGCCAAGATAATGAACACAGCCATAAACAGCTGGGGTGGGTGGGGCAGGGGGCGGAGGATCAGAAAAGAGAAAGCTATCATCAATCTAAAATACTGCCAAGACAAGAGTGAGGTCAGAAAACTGTCAAGGGAAACAACTCCGTAGACGTTTTGTAACTTGGGAATAGGAGTTGCCCCCCGTGTATCCAGGAACAACGAGTAACGTTTTCATCACGACGAAAGAAGTCTCCGGCTTAACGATAGTTATTCAGAACCGCAGACACGTCCGGCCAACCTGATAAAAACAGAACAGCTATCATGAATCTAAAAAAGAACTTATAAGATAATGAACAGAACCATAAACAGCTGGAGGGGGAGGGGGGGTATGGCAGAAAACAGAACTATGGGGAATCTAAAATACTGCCATGATAATGGACAGAACTCTAAACAGCTGGGGGGGGGGGGGGGGGGGGGGGGGTCAGAAAACACAACAGCTATCATGAATCTGAAAAAATAATAATAATAATGAATACTTATATAGCGCCTATTCTCGGCTAGAGGCCAAGCTCTAAGCGCTTTACAATCAACACTCGTTTACACAACGGGCTGCTACCTGGGTAGTGCCGACTGAAGAGCTGCCAGCTGGCACTTCATTCAGTCGTTTCCCGTGTCATCCATTCAGTATCGTTCAATATCGATCACTCATTTTCCTTACGTCCTTCATTCTTTCCATTTCTCACGCAGGGTGCATACTATGTGTAACGTGTCATCCATACCAACGGCCAAAGTGGCCTACTCTTCCGAAAGTTGGTGATGGGATTTTACGTGTGTGCAAGATGTTATGCATGCGTTCACACACGGAACCTCGGTTTATAGTCTCATTCGAAGGACTGTATGGGAAATGGAGTCAGAACCAATGTTAACTCCGAGGGAAAAATTCCCCTGTACCGAAACGCCCGGCGGAGGTTCGAACCCGCAACCCCAGGATCACCAAGATTACGAGTCAGGCGCTCTACCAACGAGCTATTCCGGCTCCACGAGCTATTCCGGCTCCACGAGCTATTCCGGCCAATATGATGACAGAACAATAAACAGCTGGGAGGGGGGGGGGGGGGTCAGAAAAAAGAACAGCTATCATGTCTCTAAAATACTGCCAAGATGATGGACAGAACTACAAGCAGCTGGGAGGGGGGGGGGGGGGGGGGGTCAGAAAAAAGAACAGCTATCATGTCTCTAAATACTGCCAAGATGATGGACAGAATTACAAACGGCTGGGAGGGGAGGATCAATAAACGGAACAGCTATCATGAATCAAAGTACTGCCAAGACGAACACCTTTCTCTGTTCAAAAGATGGCGACTTGCATGCAGATTTCCTCTGTTCAAAAGATGGCGACTTGCATGCAGCTTTTCTCTGTTCAAAGATGGCGACTTGCATAAAGCTTTTCTCTGTTCAAAAGATGGCGACTTGCATGCAGCTTTCCTCTGTTTAAAGATGGCGACTTGCATGCAGCTCTCCTCTGTTCAAAAGATGGGGACTTGCATGCAGCTCTCCTCTGTTCAAAAGATGGCGACTTGCATGCAGCTTTCCTCTGTTCAAAAGATGGCGACTTGCATGCAGCTTTCCTCTGTTCAAAAGATGGCGACTTGCATGCAGCTTTCCTCTGTTCAAAAGATGGCGACTTGCATGCAGCTTTCCTCTGTTCAAAAGATGGCGACTTGCATGCAGCTTTCCTCTGTTCAAAAGATGGCGACTTGCATGCAGCTTTCCTCTGTTCAAAGATGGCGACTTGCATGCAGCTTTCCTCTGTTCAAAAGATGGCGACTTGCATGCAGCTCTCACAGATCTCACCGCCCTTCTCACCACATCTGGCTGACCTGCTGAAAGAGATGGTCCGGAACTATTATGGTGACCAACACTGTTGACCCTCTGACCTAACAGGACAGGCTGTGGCGTCTGTGGCCATGATTCAGACAGGCTGTGGTGTCTGTGGCCATGATTCAGACAGGCTGTGGCGTCTGTGGCCATGATTCAGACAGGCTGTGGTGTCTGTGGCCATGATTCAGACAGGCTGTGGTGTCTGTGTGTACCGCAAGGCCAAACAGCTAACCTAAATTCTATCGGCGACTGACGTAAACACGGAAGTACACGTGCACCACCACGGTCACTGGGGCACCAGGACAGAACCGACTCGATCAAAACAGTGGCCCGATGAGCGCGCCGAAATTCCGTGCAACACGATCTAGTTCACAGACTGGAACCACGCGCTAAAATCACTGCTCTGTAACTGAATGGGAAACAGATGAAAGGGGGAGGGGGCGACAGAAAAAAGGAACAAGTGGCTCTTGGAACGACACTAATGTGTATCACTGACGCTACACTTCCATTCTCAACACACGACTGACAAATTTATTATTCCAATCACCACAGTCACACAAATTAGTGTTGAACAATTAAGAAAGCCCTAACATCAGCAGCTAGATAGAAAAGCAAATAAACTGCTTGTATGTGTGCTAGACAGAAGAGGAAAGCCTATCAACTTAGGGCTAATCCCATTAGACTAAACAACACAGATCCTACAACCTAGTGTGTAATAACAAAATAACACACTACCAAGAATAGTCTTTCCTTGTTTTGTGAACTGAAGTAAATAAACTTACGTAAGACCGAGTTTCGCGCAAACACGGTATCGGAACTAAGTGTCAAAGTTTGCCTTGTAAACAAAGCACCAAATGCTTGGCAAGCCTGCCTACACTTACCTTACTAACACAGTCGGCGTCTTGGGTACAGGCAAATGCAGACCAAAATCCTAAATCAGTACAAGCACTGACATCGACGACTGCACAAGCAAAACCTATTAATCTAGAGTTCAAACCCCCCCCTCTTTCTCCACCCAAGTACCTATTCTAACTAAAGTAATGAGAAAAGGAGAAACGGAACTCTAAAACAAATAGCCGGCGGTACTAGACAAAACAAAACAAACACGGAGACAAACGCAGAACGGAAGCGCCGAAGGTCCGACCACGGAGCACGGAACTCTACTGCCAACAGCACCCCCAAAACCGGTCCGCTCCAATGGGTTCCCTACTAACTCTAGAACCCACCCAACCAACCACCCATCAAATACACGTAAAGAAAGATAGACAGGACTCTCAAGGGTCGGGCGGTAGTGAGTTCAGAGTGTCGCTTCCATACTACCACATACACATTCCTGTACCCCGGCATCTCCACCATAATTGTCACGTGCGAGTGCACCTGACAGGGGGGGTTCTTAAACAGGAAATGTGCAGTGGCAGAAACGGAGCGTTCACTCAATCCTCACACCACCAGACCACAAGAGAAAGAGGTTTCAACAATACTTTTACTTCAGTTACAATCATTCACTCACACTAGCACTCCAGATGGGGTAGGGGTCATAACAAAGAAGAGAAAAAAAACAGCCGAGGAGGAAAAGAAAGAAAAAAAAGCAATGGGGCATAGAAGAGAAAAGCACTTTTCGAACTAATGACTTGGGGGACAAAGTAAATTGATTAACCCCCAAAAACCCCCATATCCTGGGATCCCGCTACTATCCCCCTACCGCAAAACCCGTACAAGGCATTAACATAATACAGAAGAAAGACAGTACTAGAAACAAAAATTTACATCAAACAGGACCTAGTCAGGGTTAACAAAACAATAAGAAAAAAAAAGAATCGGTGACCGGCTTCAGGCCCAACACACACACGCCAAACCCACACCACCCCCAACACGATGAAGACTCATCTTATCCCGTGCCGAGGGGTTCACCGGGGGAGGTGGATCTAAGAGGCAGAGAACTATAAAACCTTCATTCTGGGCCACCTTCGCCCTCAACCAGTTTCGGGCGAAAGTGGCCCAGAATTAAGGTTTTATAGTTCTCTGACAAGTAAGACGTCAATAACCAAAAAATAACGATTATCTACAAACAAACATACTGTGCAGGTTATCCGTTTTTAATACTAATTTACTAACTTTTCAGATTTTAGTTTTTGCTTAACCCTGTGTTTTTCCTGGTCATTTTAAATAACATCATTTTCGCGCAAACATTCTTCAAATGGTCTCTGTCTTTCATGTGAAATAAAACTACAGTCTTTAACTGTTCTCTAAAGTCTTTTAAAACTGGTTATATTTTTGGCATAAATCCACACACTTTTTCCCAGCTTTGTCTTCCGCTAAAGGCTATTTTGACAAAGTGTTTTCTTTTTAACTATGTCTCTTTCTGCCGAACAGTCATCTATTAAAAATAGTGTCTGCGTTCCTTCAAACAGTCTAAAAAAACTGTTCTAGACACTCACTAAGTTTATTGCTAGGTTAATAAATATATGTCATCATCGTCCATAAAAACCTTCTATTATGATATGCTTTGTTCCTTTTAAGTGTTGGGCAGAAATACAATATGATCAAAAATTATAACGTTTAACTTTTTTGTAACAGGTCGAGGATAAATATTGTTTTTCCACAACCAGTCGTCACAAATCAATGAACAATGAGGGGTTTTTGTCAAAAGTTTAACTGCTCCATAGTTTTATAAACAGAACTTAATCTAACCCGGTTATTGTTTTTATCATGTCCTCTGTAAAACTTGTTCAGTGTAATAAATCCCTATGAGGCCTAAATGCGTAAGATTAATCCAATTCAGTTCTGTAAGATTGTTTCTATTTAGACAAATATTGATTTTGTTGCTTGTTGTTTATGACCTTATTATCCTCCCCATTGTGAAAAATGACGCGGTAACTTTAATTTTTTTAAACGTCTAAGTTTTGCCATAATTAGAATTCCTTTTAGAAGGACGTCCTAATCCCCACAACCCCATCCCTCTTTACTTTCTTTTAAGACAGAAATTTCAAATATCATTGTGAACGTGTCTCCTAATTTCATTTGCGGAATGAACTGTAATTTTGTAGAAGCATCTTTCAAAACTGATTCTCTTCTGTGGAGGATGTACTGTTTTTTCCCATACGGCGTTATTTCAATTTCTTTCCGACTATTGTCGTCCGGCATAAGACTTACATGTAAGGGCCAGGTTGAATGCTTTTCTAACTTTTTTGGCGGCTAAAATATTAAAAGGGCTTATGAATTCAAATTTTATTTCCCATTCTAAATATGGTTTAAGTCCCATTGAGGTCGGGTTTTCGAACTATTTTATATTCATACTGGCCAACATTATTTGCCTCTAGATTGCGCAGTTGTTCTAGTTTAGGAAACTTTTTGTTGTCGCCAACCTCTTTTGCGTTTATAATCACCATCTTTAGTGTACTCAAACCATACAAAGCGCCTATCTCACCATTCTGTTCAAAGTCCGCAACGTCTGCAGGTCTTTAATTTAAAGTTTACACCTTACAGGCGCTAATGTAATCCTGGTTCTTTGGCCCACGCGGACATTATTTTTTAGTAACGTATTATTTTATTTCCAAAACAATGTGCAGGTTATCACATTTCACGACTTTCCCTGTTTTGTCTGCAATTTTTATATTAATGACCCAACCCTCCCGCAAACTAATCTTTTAAACTGTAAATTGGGGAAATTGTAAAATTTTCATAATGCAATATGCAGCTTCCCTGACGGAAGAGCTCTTAAAACATTTTGAGGGCCTTCCGTCATATAGTTTTCATCGTGCTCAGCTCTCCAAATGAACTTTAGGTAATGAATGTATGCAAGATCGAGCGGACTTTCCCCCTCAAAAATTTGTTTTGGTTGGTGTAACTCTAAATCTAAAATTGTTAGCCGTAAAGCCTAACATTTTAGCTAGCTCTTTATCAAAATAGTAACCCCCTTCTTCTTCAGGCTTGTTTGTTAACATTGTTTTTAGATTTGCATTGTTAATTTTTGAGAGTAATGTCAAAGTTCCCATTGCTTCTTTTAGTGAGCAAAACCCGAAATTAACCATCAGGTATTGTTAACTCGCTAACTTTGGTCCCTGTTTTGTCAACTTTTGAACCTTATTATTCTCCTTGGCTTCGCTTATAAAAAACCCATACGACTTTGTTGAATATTTCATGGAGCGCGACCATTTTGGCCCCGAAATCGTTTTCAACAGCATGTTCTAAAAACGAAGGACTGTCTTGGGTTGTTATTGTTACAACATTTTTTAAACGAAATAAAAATGAGTGCATTCAAATATACTGGCGCAAAATATTCTTTGGGCCGCACTAAAATCTTAAAAATTTAGCAACTGATACTCTTGACATTGCTGTGACCCAGACTGCCTCTTTTCATAAAAAGGTGAGTACTCATTAAGCAGATATTTAACCCCTATTGAAAACGACGCATCAAGAAAGCGTGGTTTAGTCATCCGATGCAGTTTTATCAGAACCAGTTAAATTTGCTGTGTTTGCGCTCAACTGGGTGTGGGTGTCGTATGCTGATCATTTAATCACCTTGATCCTTTGGTGAGGTCAGTGTACAGATTTCATTTTTATTACCCCTTCAGACGTATTTGACTGAACTGCAAGCGCCATTACCAAATGACAACCATTTAATCCACTTAGCAACGAATAGACAGAAGGCTTTTGAAAGGATCTGTAACGAATTCAATATTAACATCAAGACAGCCTTTAGACAAAGTTGGATCATAATCATGGCCTAGGCGACCTTTATTTTCGGGGCACGCACAGAAGTATAACTATGACTGGCATCCTCCTTTCAATCTTTCTTTTTTGGCAAAACTGTTGAGCCCGGGTCCTTACAGCAAGAGCATAAAACAGCATGGACAACATTTATCTTAGACACTTCTAAGGGCCTAACTAGGGCGGGAATGAACGATTAAACGACTCTATTGCACTTACGTTTGGTGTTTGCTGGGGGCGCAAGCACAGGCAAGATCGAGATACTGATCCTTCTACTGGTTTTTGACGCACAAAAACAATACTTAGCAAATTTAGAGGACGCCATTAATTCTAAGTTGATTTACCTTCAAGTATTCAAAGGTACCAACATGTTTTACAATACGCAAGATCAAAAGTAGACTTTGCTGTTGGCACTGGTTTATACATGCTCCCTTCTGACCTCAGACTCCAGATAGGTACAATAATAAACTATAATAATAAAATTCTTATAGCAGGCAATGAACAGAAGGTTGGGAAAAACGACATAAATTCTGAGCCATTTAATATTACAAACAATAAAAGAAACACCCAAGATTAAGTCATCTAATTCCCGAAGGACCAAACCCCAAAGTCATTGAAGACTCAGCAAGCTCGCGGACTCTGTTCGCGATGACCATGAATATGAAAAGACAGCGCTTGTTCTTGGATTAACTGGCATAGGATTACTTGGTCTTTATCTTACTAAATAGTAACCCCAACTATTACGAGAATATGTCCAAAGTGCCCCGGCCATAAAGCCAACTACTTTGCTTCCCGTAGACAAAGCCAGCTGAAAATTTGCCCCTATATGCCAGGTAAAGAGTCTACGGCTTTACCAGTAATTTTTTTAATAAACTTGCAAGATGATCAAGCTGTTTTTTTACCCATGATTATCAGGCGGAGGCGATGGCGGCGGGGGCACTGAATTTTCCCCCTCCACCACCGCCTTAATAGCCAACACCAGTGTACTTATTGAAAATCCTAAGGCCGTTTATAACGCTTGCTAATGTGACGCCTTGCTCTCTAAACAGTGTTTTTATTCGTTCTGTAGTTTTTGTGTCTTCATATAAAATTTTTTCGATAGTTTCTCTTATTCTATTCACTTGAGTTCGAAATTGGTCTGGTTAGTAGTTAGCACTTCTAGTCTTGTGATCTCTCTTGTTCAGTTCTTTTAGTCTTTGGGTTATTCTTTCTTTAATATCAGGTCCTAAGTTGGCGTATTCAGCCTCACGAGTTTTTCTTTTTCTCTTTTTATATGCTCACTATTTTCACCTAGTTTTGCTAAATTTGTTTGTTAATTCGCCTTAATGGTTCTTAAAGCATGTTCAGGGCGTTATTTCTCGCATGGGTAGCGGCGAGTCGTGTATTGTCTTTAACGCTGTTTCTTCTGAAAAACTGGATTCTGCTTCTATTACATTTATTAATTCACCTGCTGATTGATTTAATTCTTTAAGTTCCATGTTTTGCATTTGGTTATTCCGTTGGGGTTCTTGCAGTGTGTTTTGAAGTTTAGAAACTCCCTTGCCCTTAATTTTGTCCTAACAAGGCCAAGGCGATTTGATCTTCACACTGAGTCTATTTCAATTGAACCCACGGCTAAAAACTTTGATGGGTCTTTTTAGTTGTAAGCTGAAAAGTTGCCCTTTGGGGTCGCCTCCAAAACAAATGGTCATCTTTTACTTCAAAATCATTAGGGTCTATAAATTCGGGAGGTTCTTGGCCTAAACTTTGGTATAATGATCTGGCCTTCTTTCTGTTAATTTATACCGACTTGTTGGTAATGTACTCCCGATTTTGCTAATTCATCATGCAATGAGAGCCCGAGCGATGCCGCTCCAAGGGAATCACTCATGTCGTCTCCAAGATCAAAAACATCAAAATCTTCTGCATCTTCAATGCCTGGCCATGGTTTTTAAATTTAAATTTAAATTTAATTTTTTATTTTTTTTTATAAAAAAAAATGTCACAAGCAATGGCTTGATTCTTGACCCGCATAGAAGACTGAAAGAACCCTTTGGCGTGAAGGGAAATAAGCGGACTATTACTGTTCCAAATAATCCATCTACTATTGATGCAGATCAAATTCTTACTGTCAAATTTCCGACCTAGGAGCAAATGACGTGATTGTGCCAGGCTCTGCGCGTCTTACTTTCAAAATAGCGCTCGTTTCAACAACAGACCCAAACAGGACATTTTGTACAGAATCTGGGGGGAAATTCGTTAAGAAAATTTCTATAAAACTTGAGGGGCAAAAAATATTTTCTTTACACAATGCAGACATATTTTTAACCTATTTATTCTATGGGCTAACTGGGAAGGGAAAGGGCTGACTTTGCGTTTCAAGGAATCGAAAATGAGAAGCCTAAAACATAGAATAGGCCCCGCAGATGTTAAAGACGGCAAAAAGTTTGTGGCTGTAAATTTTGCGTTCGGAAATCGCTTTTCCATTCCCTTAGATTTTGAGTTGTTAAAAGCGCATGCACCATACTTTTAAGGAGCTTTAAAAAGACAGATTGTCATATGAACTAATTTTTAAATGAATACAACGGGTTATCAAATCATCAGACACCGAAGCAAGTACAGCATTTCTGACATCTCGTTAGAGTTTGACGTTGTTAGAAAACCCCTAATTTAGCAAGGCTGATTGAGCAACAATATCAGTCAAAATTAGCAATATATTACGAAAGAGTGATTCATCATACAACATATCCCAAAGCGGGCAGACACATAGGGAAATTTTTTGTTTTGTGCCGCAGCAAGATCGCTTAAAGGTATTTTTTGCTGTGTGAAGATGAAGAACCATTCAAAAGAGGAGTGAAAAGTTTTTTTAATCCAAAAATAACGAAAGTACAATGTTCGATGAGGGCAGTCCAAACCCAAATCTATGTTTAGCGGGTTTAAAACCCTTATCATCATTTTGACAAAATTAAGAAAACTGTTTGGAGGTGGGAGGTGTAGAAACCAACAGTTGCCCTTGTGTCTAAAGATCTACCTCTTCACAGTGTAAGACTTGATGATTATTTAACAACAAAATACGGTTTATGGGTTGACCTAAGGTCAACGGAGGATAATCAGTTACATGGAGGGGCGGGAGAACTGTGAGAGACGTAATAAACATTCAAATTGATAAAGAAAAGAAGCCGATAACCGCTTAATGTTACATTTTTTTTTTAATATTGATGCGCAGTGAATATTAAAAATAACAGATTAAAAGATAAATTACTAAATTATTTTTCATTTTTAAAAGCATGTCTGTTCCGTTTATCAAAAGTACCTACACGCCAGGGGTCCCAAGAAAAGAGATAGCAGGCAATTCTGCTGTTATAGAAACCCCTGACAAAAAAAGCCTTCAGATTAACAAACATTAGCAAAGGCAACAAAAACTAGAGCAAGACCTTTCAAAATACAGCAAAACCAAACGAAGGTATTCTGCTGCCTTTAAATGTGTTACATTTTGTCAATACTGGGCATCGATATAAGCGCTGCATCAGCAGGAACGAGTGTTGGTCTTTAGCAAGGGCTAGGCGCCCCCGCAGCTTTACCTCTAGGAGGTTTGTTTTAGCTCTCGGCCTGTGTTCATTAGCCGTAGGTGCTGCTAGCAAAAAATTAAAACTAAACTCCAAAAGCACACAGCTATGGTTAACTAATAAGGCTAAATTTTAGTTCGTTTAAACTGACAAAAAATAAAGCGCTTGTTGACTCAAACATCAGGATGAAGAATTTAATCGTTTACAGGTCGATTTTGATGACTACAAAGACAAAAGTTTGATCTTCAAAGAAAGGCGAGGGCAAGTTTTTCTCAACAGCCAGACGCCGAGCAGTTTAAAAAAGGAATGCTTAAAAAAAGTAAACGAGACATTAAACTCTGTTCTAAACAGCTCACTTTAACAACGCCAAAGGGTGTTTTTACTTTAGTTTATGAGTCCAACCCGCAAAAAGCCCGTTGATTTGGTTCTGATTAAGTATTTTTTTTAATGTAAAAAAAATTTTTGGCTTAGAAAAAAAAGACAGCAGGGCCCTAAATATATGAGGACAAGACGAATTGTTTGAAGGAATGCTCGAGAGAGAGCGTTTATCAAGAGCATTGATGATTTTGATTTAGAAGTCATTGACCCAACAAACGTACAGGCAAGCGTTGTTCATGCATTTCTCAGTTCCAGGCAAACTAACAATAGACCCGCCAGTTAAAGTACTGTTAGCTGTTTTAATCGACTATGTAACAATAAATGAAGAAAATCTAGAAGTTGGGTCTCAACTAAACAGCAGACATTCTTTCTCGTAAGGGACTTAACACCCGGTTGGGGCAGACGAATGTTTACACATTTTGCGCTGCGCTGAAGAAGCTAAAATGGGGCTTGGTTTGGTCAGAGGGCGAAGTTTAGAGATTGATTAAAACAGGCTAAGTATGCACCGATTGTAGGCAAGGCTTACATTCCGCTACTCGGGAGTTGGTTTTAAGAGAGCATTTTTAAAACAAAAAAAAATTCAGAAACACATGTTTCATGTGGTGCGTTTTTGCAGGCTGCATCATGCCCGCGAACACGCAGAGGAGTGACTAACTATCGGCAATTCCCCAAGATCTTAACTTAAATTGGAATATCCTTTCCTGTTGTGTAGACCAAATTTTGATCAGTTTGAAGAACAAACAACCCAATAAACTGTTAATGTATACACATGGGATGAGGAAACAAATTTGGCGCCAATTAAAGTGTCCAAGAACAGTCCAACAATAGGCGAACCCGCCAAAAGTCATGTGGAATTACTCCTAAGTTTTCGCCAGCAGGGCTGCCCCATTAACATTGATACGCACGATGAGTAGCTAATGAAAACATACTACAAAAGATCATGGCAACCAAAAATTCTGCAGAAAATGTTTAAAAAAGAATTCCATCTGTGCAAGCCCCGAGTGAACATTTTAAAACATTGTAAAAGTTCTGTAGATTGTAAGACAGAACTAACTACGCCCCGCCAGGATCTAAAGTTAGTTTTTAAGAACTGGAACGGCTGCAAACAAGTCCATACGTGTTTACGCAGACTTCGAGTCGCTTATTGTTCCTTTTGAAGGGCCAGCACCACAAAAACTTCGAAAAACAGTCTTAATGAGTATATCATCAGATTTGTTCATTTGCCTTTATTATTGTTAGGTCGGATGGCGTTTATTCAGAACCAAATTATATTTGAGGACCGGATGCTGCAGAAACATTCTTAAAACGCATGCAGCAAGTGCGCAATGACTGTTCTAATAATCTAAACTTATCTGAAATCATAATGGCGCCTGAAGACCAACAACAGTATGACGCAGCCACGCATTGGTGGATTTTGCGGTTTAGAGCTAAACGCCCAAGAGTGTAAACCCCACAGTAAGAGACCATGATCACATTTGTGGGAAGTTTAGAGGTGCAGCGCATAACAAATGCAATCTTCAACTAAAGTTTGAACCAAAGACATGGAAGCTGCCTGTATTCTTTCACAACTTGCGAGGTTATGACTCTCACCCTTTTATGCAAGCAGTAACCAGCGCCTTCAGGGTAGCAGCATTGCACAGTCATCAGAAAAGTAAAATGTGTTTCACTTTAAATAACATGGGCTTTCTACGACTTATGCAAAAACCCTGATGGGCTCATTAGAGGGGATGGCTATGTCCTTAAAGTCCTGCCCAATAACGGAAGAATTTTTGACTCAACTCTCGTTAGAAAGGGCGTTTTATCTTTGAGTACATGAACAGTTGGGAAAGGTTTGACGAAGATACACTTCCACCTAAAGGCGCGTCTTCTTTTCTAGTCTTAGAGGAAAGGCATCAGCGATTCAGTTACCAGCATGCTCAAGATGCGTGGCAAAAAGTTAGAGTGTAAAACGATGGGAGACTATCATGACTCCTACTTGATGGCTGATGTATGTTTGTTGGCGGACGTCTTTGAAAAAATTATAGGAAGACCTGCATGAAACATTTAGCCTGGATCCTGCGCATTATATTTCTGCGCCCGGGATGAGTGGGGTGCTTTCTTAAAGTTACTGGAGTCAAATGTTTATTGTCGATTTACCAATGATTCAGATGATTGAAAACGGATTGCGTGGGGATTAGTATGGCATCGCATCATTAGGTTAAAGCAAACAACAAATACTTGGACGACTATGATCCAGTAAAAGGTCTAACATTCATGTTTTAGACGCAAACAATCTGTATGGTTGGGCAATGGCGCAATCACTTCCATTACGTAACTTCAAGATGTACCAGGTACGAATTTAATTTCAAAGCATTAAAGTGGTTGAAAGTTTAACGCCCGATCAGCAGCGCGGCTTCATTCTAGAAGTTGACTTAGATATCCTCATTTAACTCATGACCTGCATAATGACTATCCATTGCAGCGAAAGTCTAAGATGGATCCAAGAGAGCCGCCTAAAAATTGTGCCCAATCTTCGAGGCAAAAAAAAATTATGTCTGTCATTACAGACTTCTACAATTTTATTTAAGATGGGTTTTTAAGTTGACAGTGTTCATGCATAATTGCTTTTGATCAAGAACAGTTCATGAAACCATACATCATGAAGAACACTGATCTTAGAACTAAATCCACAGATGCTTCAGAAAAAGGGCTTTTTCAAGCTAATGAACAACAGCTGTTTCGGAAAAAAACTATGGAGAATCCGGGACAAGCGTAAGGATGTCAGATTGGTTACCAGAGAGAATGAAGCAATTAAGCTAACTTCAAAACCTAATTATCAGGCTTCAGAAGATTTCATGATCAGTTTTTGGCATAATGATGAAAAAAAAAAAAGTCAAATTGGACAAACTGTATTTATCGGGTTTACCGTTTTAGAATTATCAAGCTTTTGATGTTAGAGTTTCTTTATGACTACTTTAAGCCCTGTTTCCTGAGTCCAGAGTAAATTTACCAGATACAGATAGTTTTGTTATAAATATCCCTACTGAAGACATCTATAAAGACATGGAAATGGAAGTAGCTAAGAGCATGCAGGATGGTATGACACGTCGATTACCCTAAAGATTCGCCTTTACATTCAAATTTCTAACAAGAAGGTTTTAGGAAAGATGAAAGGGTGAATTATCTGGAAAGGTGATCAAGGAGTATGTGGGGTTAAGGTCAAAAATGTACAGTATTTCAAGCCCGGAGAAATCATTAAGAAAGCAAAGGGAATATCTCGCAGCGTGTTGCAGTCAAACATATCACATGACAATTACAAAGAAGCATTGTTTGGCAATAAGACTTTCATCATGACAACGTAAAACTGCGATCTAATCTACATGAGATTTAACACAATGTTGTAACAAAGAAGTCGTTAGATAGAACAAACACAAAACGTGTGTTTGTTAATCCGGAGTTTTATATGCAATCGGGCACTGGGGACCGCATAAACAGGGGGTTTTATATTTTTCATCAAATTTTATTATAAGATCAATCATAGCTTCATCCAATTCATTTAAATCTTTTCTCATGTTTGCTTGACGAGTTCGATTTTTTTTATTATTTCAAGATATTCTTTTTCCAATTTGGGGGTTTGGATTGTAGGTGATCTGGATGATTTAGCATGCATTGATTAATCCTCGAAAATGTTTCCTTAATAGCATTCTCGCATGAATTGATTCCCGTATATTTTCATGGTCTCTTCCTTTACCATTCTTGTTTCGTTTGCGCTTCCTTCTGGCCTTTCCATTTAAACCAAAATTTTGTTTACGTAAATTAACTAAGCAACTGGAACTGTGTCTGGTGGGATTATCTGCAGTTCTTCTTTTACAAAAGATTCTTTGAGGACTGGTTGTTTTGTTGTGTCAGTTTCTCGTAAATAATACACGGGCGGATTATCTTTACAATTCTTTTTATTTCATAGGGTCAACACTCCAAACTGGGGTGGTTGCCCTGTGCGAGTGTCCCCTTCTGCTTCCCCCGGTAAATAAAGGTACCTTACTTTTAAACCAAACGGTAATAGTTTGCCGGATGAAGACTCTACTTCAACAACATTTATTGTTTTTCTTTTGATTGCTTGTACTGGTTTTAGCCTTTAAATTCTTCATTATTCATTGCGCGCAAAACTGAGGGCAGTCTTCTAACCCCTTCTGTGTTGCGAGAATTGGGCAATCAGCTCTCTGTGATAATGGTAGGAAAAATGTCTTTCAGCTAACTGTTTTGTTTAAAGTTTTCAAATAAAGCTGTGATCTATGAACTCCTGGGAAAGCCTCTTTTAATGGTAACTCTATTTTTTCAACATAAATTTATTCACTTGGCCTTTAAATTCTTTTCCGTCATCGACTTGAATTCTGCGAGGATAAGTTAAAGGACCTCGCTGGTATATCAGCTGTTTTAGCGACAGCAACAGCAGAAGCACCTTTTGTGGGTTAATGGTTCCGCATCTTTGTATCTTTAAGCTATGTCAAAGACTGTGAGTGCGTACTTAAATCTTTTTCGTCTAATCCTTCAGAGGGTAAATATAGAAGATCCCTTTGATGGGTGTCGTTTGGAGTTGTATTTCACAAGTGCGGTCTCTGTATTGTCTAGGGCAGGTAAATAAATTTGCCAAAATTTCTTGTTTAGATAACCATTCCTTCGCTGTTTGTTCACTGACTCCTTTCCGCTTGGCTTAGCTTTTGTATTGCTGCGATTTCCCCTTTCCCAATTTTCCTTTGGGCGAATAATAGATTTTGTTCATTTTTTATTCAGCCAATTATGTGCAACAAAATACACGACGGTCATACCAACGACAATAAACCCCATTTCTTGCATCTTTTGTTTTCTGATGGTTGATAAAAGTCATGAATTTTGGTGGGGGCAATGTCTGGACCCGGGTTTTCTGTTACTTGATAATATTTTTTTATTGCTTGGTCAACATTTTTTAAATGTGTAAGCTGCTGCCCTGTTCTTTCGTGTGTCATTAATAAAATCTAACTGCTCAAGTCTCTGCTTTTCATAGGCGTCTTGTGCAGCTGCTAGTTCTCCATAGCTTTGTTATGTCTTTTTCTCTCGCCGTCATCCGCAGTTTACTAATGCGAAATTACTTCGCTAAAAGCAAGCGCATTCACCACGCGCCGCCTTCATTATTTCGAGTGAAGCATTTTTTATAAATGTATTTTTTTTTTTACATATTTATTTTGTCTGGAATTATTCTTGCTTAACTAGAAATCTTTCGTAGCAACCCAAGCGGGAATGATTAGCAAATTTGCTTTGATGAATCTCAAAGTTAGTTTGCCAAGATCTGCTGGGTTTATTTTAACAGCTTTTACCAGCATTGATATCCTACATTAGCCCCAACAACAGCAGAATGGTATACAAGGTTGGCAATAGTTTTTCGGTGCTCTTTTTTAAAAATAAAATAATTATAATTTAATAAAAACGAACAGCGATGATCTCCTACAGCTACAAGGCAGCCTAAACCCTTTCCCGAACTTATGAATGACCCAAATTGTGGGCCCAAACTATTATGCCCAAAAAGGAGAGGCTGTATTCTTTGGCAGCATGTGGAAAAAAACAGTTCCTCGGAACTGAATCGCTTGAAGATTCAACAGATGTCGCCGCAAGACATTTTAAAGTATCATAACAGGTATGAAGGCGTGGGGTTAGAAAGGTGAAAAGCGTGGGCAAACGGTTCTTAGTTTGTCACTAAATAGTCAGTAGATTTGCTCCCATTGATTTGAACAAGATTTACGTATGATTTTAACGCAAGATCCAGTTTTAACAAAGTCATTAGATCTCTAGGCTGTGATTTATACTAAGATTTGGAACATTGTTTCGCCATTAATCATGGGATTAATAACTTTTAATATATGATTTTATTTTCCCCTTTAAAATGAACGAGCTGGAAAATCATCAGAACCCGAAACACTGAATAGGGGGAGAAAGTAACCAAGCGAAATCATCAGAAAACGCTGAATCAGGTGGAGACCCGTAAAATCCTGGGCGTGTTGAAGCAGGAAAAAAATTAGCAGAGTGGAACAGACAAAAAAAATTAATGTTACAGAATATACCTCATCATGAAAACAAACACCGCCAACGCCAGAAAAAAGTTGATTCAATGCCGCTATAAAAACTCCATGTGATACAAGGGCCCCAAAGTCTTCATGGAAAATTGAACTTAAAATGTTGCCATTTTTTTGGGGCCATTGCTGCTGTTGGGGGCAGTTATTGCGGCTATAAAATATATACGTTGGCACAGAAAACAAAAGCAATCAAAAAAATCTGAGCCACTAAATGCAGAAAAAAGACCCAGCACGCCAAAACCCCCAATAACAAAGCATCATTTTGACCATTTCAAATGGAATAATATTTTAGAAATTAATTTTAAATTTTTTATAAAAATAGATCATGGCGTATTATAAAATGTGAAGTCAATAAATAAAGACATGGAGTCTATAAAAGACATTTCCCTAGACCGAATTGTAATCAATGCGGTTGCTTCGGGTTTCAAGAATTCATTAAGATCTATGCGGAGAACGCTGAGCAAGACATCCTCAAATTTACGCGTTTGTTTAGGCGTGGGGTGTACTTCTTTTGACATTTACTATTTAAGATAAAAACATAGCTTGTTATTTTTTTGATAATTATAAGAACTTGGTTGTACTTAGAGGATGACTTAGTTATGATCTTGAGGTGATTAATCAAGAACTTAATCAAGAACTTATTAAGAACTTGAAGTAACTTGGGGTGACTTGGGGATGACTTAAGGAAAAACTTGAGAATGACTTAAGTAAGAACTTGAGGATGACTTAGAAGTGGGTTGGGGGCAACTTCAGTTAAGAACTTTTGGATGACTTGAGTGTGCGTGCGTGGGGTGGGGGTGGGGGGAGGTGCGTGCGTGGGGTGGGGGTGGGGGGAGGTGCGTGCGTGGGGTGGGGGTGGGGGAGGTGCGGTGCGTGGGGTGGGGTGGGGGGAGGTGCGGCGTGGGGTGGGGGGGGGGGGGAGGTGCGTGCATGGGGTGGGGGGGTGGGGGGAGGTGCGTGCGTGGGGTAGGACAAAACACACACACACAAACAAACAACAAACACAAACAAACAGGACAGTGGGTTGTAAGACTTGGGGCCCAGTTTGCTGTGCTCCTCTTTTCTCAAAGGCTTGCAAAATGGCTTTGGCAGAGTTACAGCAGTAATTGCTGTAGCCAAGCTTTTATGGCGGCTCTAATCGCCAGTAGTTAGTCAAACCGTCATTGTATATTTGGGCATTTATATGAAGATAGTGTGGCCAAACTACTCCTCTCCCCTACTGGTAGATTTACTAAGGTCTGGGCCCAACCCTATCTAGTTATCCAGTTGCATAAGGGCACACTGCGTTTTTAAACAAACAAACAGCCCAAGCAGAGCAGGCGCAAATGTCATATAGCAGCAAACCGTTCCTGCATGAGCAGTATCTAAAAATAGATCTTACGTTCAGTGGTAGGCCTGCAGTGGTCTTACAGTGCGCGGCACTGTTGCTAAAGCAGCCAAATCCAAACAACCCCGACCGCTCCTGCAGGGCGGTATCTAAAAATAGATCTTACGTCGTGGTAGGACTGCAGTGCGCGCGCACTGTTGCTAAAACGCCGCACAAAAAAAACATTGTTATGGCTAGGGCTGTGGCAGTTGAGGTTCGCCGGGATATTTGGAACTTTTTTACCAGTAGTTTCTGTATTCTTCAATCTGTAGCATGTTTTCAATTTGCTTCAGTTTATTCATGTAAAACTGACTGGCAGGGCCAATATTGTAAAACTGTGGAATGGTTGAAGTTTCTTTTGCAAGAGTACGTAGCTTGCGTACGTAAACATCTGAAAATCCTGTTTTTTCTTTCACCCATGTTCCCACGTTTTTTTTCATTCTCCCTTTTTTTCTTTCTTTCTCCTGCCAGTTTTTGCACAAATCAAAACCGACCAACTGAATATGAAACATTATTGTTTGGGCGTTCCTGTCTTTTTAGATTTCTAATCCCTTTTTGCAGTTTTTCTATAATTTCATTTTCGCCTGCTGAGCAGTCAAAAGAACAGAATCTAAAAGGCTTTTCTTGATATGCCAGCACTGGTGTCAGCTTTATTTGCAACAGATAATTGTGCAAATCTGTTGGGGAATCAAGCTCCCCCCTCTTTTTCTTTCTTCCTTGTTTTCTTTGAATAATCTTCCATCTTTCGTTTTGGCCTTTTTGGTAGTTTCATTGGGCCCACTGTTTTTGCCTTTCAGCAATGTTTGCCATTTTTTTCATGAAATTAGCCTGTTCTCTTCAAGTACATTCTTTTCTTCTTCGGTCCACAATTCTGTTGGTGTTGGAGGTTTGGGAATGGAACATTGCAAGCTTGATCCATGTCAGGTAAAATTAAACTAGTCGCCTGCCTAGAATAATCTAAAAATTTTTTGGGTGAGCAGCCTGTGATTCAAGAATTTTCTACCTAATTCGGAAGAAATTATATCTTCAGAAAATTTTTTGACATTTCGCCTTGTTAAATTAAAACACTTTTCTCATGAAAAAGCACACAGCACAGCCTTCCAATGTTAAAATGGGCAGACAGTAAGGCACAGTTAAAACACAACCCTTTTTCGAAGTAATCCAGTGAACAATGGCGGAGCCGTCTTGTTGACGTGGCGGCCCGGAAGTGGCAATGACACGTGACAGTCTAGAACCTTCGCTATGTTGCAGTTAACGGGGCCGTCAGGTGTGCTTTATTGTTTTTTGGTCGCGGTTTGTGGCGAGCCGTGCACTGTGTGCGAGGGTCGCTTGTCTGCGCGAGCCACGCCATAAAATGCTGTGTGTGGTCTGCCGCCTCTCTGTCTGTCTGTCTGTCTCTCTTGTCTCTCTCTTCTCTGTCTGTCTGCCGGTGATTCTCTCTCTCTCTTCCGCCACAGGAAAAGGCTGCTTTTAAGCCACTTTTGCCCAAAAACTCGGTGGAGGGTGAAAGTGGCTTAGAATGAAGGTTTCCCTGTTTCTAGGGCGAAGCCCGCAGTGGGCTAGTCTTCCAGTCCGAGGCGAAGGTGTCCCAGTGAAGGGTGAGGCACGCCTTCAACAGTCCTCAGCGCAGCGACTGGTGCCTGGATACCGGATGGCGTCTGCCAGGTCCCGGGATGCTGGTCCTTCAGCCAGTCCAAGACCGGAGCTGCCGGAAACAAATGGCGAAAATTTTCCCGCCCTACGGCGGAGATCAGTCTCCAGATGAGAAGTCATCTCTTTATCGTCTTTGTCAGTGTGTGGCAACAGTGGGTCCGGCAGTGCGTCAGTGTGAAGGGTCACAGTGCCGTAAAAAGGTCAACAATGTCTTCGTCACTTTAAAAGGGTAAATAAACTATAATAACTTCTTTCACTTTTTCCTTTGCTTTTAACCTGTACTCATGACATGCCTGTACTAAGGATAACTTCCTTAGTCAAAATCTCAATGAATAAAACCAACCAAAATCCATCCATACGTCTGTCACACAAACATATAGGACAAGGACACAACGAGAACGGAACCACATGTGGGGCGATACGGCAGGAATTCCGCACTCCGTGGTCTAAGTGTAAAGCCGTTCGCACGCTATGCATTCCACGATCCGTCTCGTGTCTACGAAACAAGGAAAATGAAACTAACATTTACGATATCCTTCCGGCCCACATCACATATTAAGCAATACAAGCATTGACTCGACCTGTGTACTCAGAAAACAAACACAGCTTCTATTGACTGAAATGAAGGGATATATAGTAAGCAATTTTCAACTTAGTCCAAAGTAACAGAATCCCTAGCCGCTAAGGACCGAAAACACAATTAAAAATAATGCGTTTCTGCAATTCTACAACAAGACGCATATCTTGATACCATTTCCATACTGCTCCCTCTCGTTGGAGCAGTTACACACAGAAAAGGTGTGTCCGCGCCAACAGCACATGAAGGCAGAAGAAAAACCTCTCAACCGCTGAAAGGTTAGAAAACCCAAATAAAACAAAACTCTGTCCAAAACAGACCATATAGTTACCAAAATGGCGGGTGGGCGAGGTAAGAAAACGGTCCGCTCCCCAGTCCAATGAAGGATGGCAGCCGAAAACCGTGACGGTCCCCAATGAAGTGGACTCCAGGTCAGGGATGACCTAAGGTGCTTCTTCCAGCTGGCAGGGATAGGGATCCCAGAGGTTACAAGCGGAATTCTTTCCTTCCCACCGAAGGGTGAAAGACAGTTCCACGCAACCCACGTCGAAGTGGATTCAAGCAGGAAGGCTCCAGCTGGCAGAGATAGAGATCTCTCCGACTCCAAGGTTCGTAAGCGAGTGCCACACCACTCGCCAAACCAAGATGGCAACCAGTAACAAACAGCTCACCTGTGTCACCTGACATCAGCTGATGAACACGTGGAAAACGATAACAGAAAAAAAAACTTTAAAAGAAAAAAAGAAAAATGAGAAATATTGGAGGATGAGAGCAAAATGCACGGACGTAGCGCACCCGGAATGACACAAATAGCACACTGGTCAACACCCGGCCAATGTAGTAAAGATGTCACTGGTAACACTCCACTTTACACTGGGTTTGAGAAGAAATGAATTATCTTCCAAACCAAAAGTATTTACGTCCGTGACAACCAGTCTATTCGGGCACTGTCCTTAACACGAGCAGTCAGATTGGCCACTGTCCTTACCATGAGCATTCAAATCGGCACTGTTCTTACCATGTGCAGTCAGATTGGGCACAGTCGGTAACATGAGCAGTCCAATAGGGCACTGTCCTTAACATGAGCAGTCAAATCGGGCACTGTCCTTAACATGAGTAGTCAAATCGGGCACTGTCCGTAACATGAGCAGTCAGATTGGGCACTGTCATTAACATGAACAGTCAAATTGGGCACAGAGAGAACAGGGAAAGGGGCATTCTGGGCCACTTCCGCCCTCACCCAGTTTCGGGCGAAAGTAACCCAGAATGCCCCTTTCCCTGTTCTCTGACAAGTAAGACTTCAATAACTAAAAAATAACGATTATCTACAAACAAACGTACTGCGTAGGGTTATCCGTTTTTAATACTAATTTACTAAACTTTTCAGATTTCAGTTTTTGTTTAATCCTATGTTTTTCTTGATCGTTTTCAATAACATCATTTTCGCGCAAACATTCTTCAAATGAGTCTCTGTCTTTCATGTGAAATAAAACTACAGTTTTTAACTGTTCTCTAAAGTCTTTTAAAACCGAGTTATATTTCTGACATAAAATCCACACACTTATCCCAGCATGTCTTCCGCTGAAGCTAGTTTCGACAAAGTGTTTCTCTTTTTAACTATGTCTCTTTCTGCTGAACAG
Source organism: Conus ventricosus (assembly GCA_018398815.1). Classification (NCBI taxonomy): domain Eukaryota; kingdom Metazoa; phylum Mollusca; class Gastropoda; order Neogastropoda; family Conidae; genus Conus; species Conus ventricosus. Next base: position 99,495,189 of record CM031604.1, read on the forward strand.
TCATCTATAATAAATAGTGTTTGCGTTCCTTCAAACAGTCTATAAAACTGTTCTAAACACTCACTCAGTTTATTGCTAGATCAACTAAATATATGTCATCATCTGTCCATATAAACCTTCTATTA
>CM031604.1:99505229-99526451 GCA_018398815.1 Conus ventricosus
AGAGAGAGAGAGAGAGAGAGAGGAGAGAGAGAGAGAGAGATGGAAGGAGAGAGAGAGGAGAGAGAGAGGAGATTATAATTTCATTTTTCTATCCAAAATATCACATGCTAAACATTACTATAAATTTGAATAAAGAGCAATACATCATATGATCAACAGTAAATCCGGGAGAGAGTGAGAGAGAAGAGAATGAGAGAGAGGAATGAGAGAGGGAGGAGAGAAGAGTGCGAGAGAAAGAGAGGAGAGGAGAGAGAGAGAGAGGAGACAGAGAGAGTGACAGGTGAGAGACGAGAGAGAGGAGAGGGAGGAGAGGAGAGTTTATATTTGGAGAGAGAGGGGCTAAGTGACACAAAAAGAGAGACATAGAGAGGACATTAGACATTTTAGACATAGAGAGAGATGGATAGCAGGGAGTGACAGAGGGAGGAGAGAGATATGAGAGAGAGGGAGAGAGAGAGAAAGATAAAATTAGAGATTAGAAGGAGAGAGAGTGGAGAAATGAGAGAGAGAGAAGAGAGGAGCGACGATGGAGAGAGGAGAGAATTGATTGATTGATTGATTGATATGATTTTAATACCAAGGATGAAGATTTTATGCCAAAGCCTATAGTCTTAACAATCAGTCTTGTCATGCATCCATTATTTCAGCCAATTATCATTCATACAGACAATTCAAACATAGCCACTGATAATCTAATTCTTACAATGATAGAAATGCTCATAAAAGCACTAATGAAGATGGGGGATGGTAAAACAACAGGAATTACAAGCAAACAAAATCAACAAAAACTACAGAGAGAGAGGAGGTCAGAGGAGGGTGGGGAAGAGAGAATGGTAGGTAGGGGGAGGAGAAAAGGGAGGTAGACAGAGTGGGACGTGGGGATGATCATTGTAACGGGAGTAGGTTTATGTTGAGCGATTTATCCAACAGTATGGTTCACAGAAGACTTACGAGATTGGACGCTACTCATTTAATTGTAATCGCATAATTTAACTACTGAGACATTAAAATGGTTTATGCAAATGTTCCTTGAAAGGTTTTAAAAGTATTCATGTTTGTAGATTCGGAGGAAGTGAGTTCCAGACTTATGGTCCAGACGATACGTAGGCATGTGTTTGTATAGATCAATGCGTGGGTAGGGAAGAAGGAATTTCGTCGATCAGAAAAGCTGTTCGCTTTGTAAAATGTGCATTGATTATAACATGGCGTAGTATCTGTCAAGATTGTAAAACATAAATGATGCCTGTTGAATTCCAATTGCCGATTCAGAGGAAGTATGTACCAGGCGTTTTAGTTTTTCGTTGTTGTGAGATACAGCAGGTTGGAGTGCTTTGCTGACGTCTATGGAGAGAATTCAGCCTTTTTTTGTGGACGTCATATGCGATCACAGTTGAGGCGTAAATTATACGTGACATTTGTGTTCATTGAAGAAAGTTTAAGCACATTCCTGTTGCGTAGCGCTTTAATGAGTAACAGGATAAACGGTGTTTGGAGACTCCTTGATACGTTATTTAGATGGATTGCCATTTCAATTCTTTATTATCGTTAACCCAAAAACACGATGCTCACTCTACTGCTCGATAGAAGTGCCATTCAACTGAGTTTAGGCAAAGAGGAGGTCAACTGGTGTTTTGGCGGGAAGCTATAATCATAGATTTGGTTTTGGTGGGTGTATGACATTGAGTTTTGAAATGCACAGTCTGACGTGTTTAGACTATCCTGGAGAGAAGTTTCTATTGTCTGGAGATCATACCATTCGTTTGAGAGCGTCGAGTCCTCAGAAATAAATCTGTGTGACCTTTCATTGATACGGAAATGTAAATCATTGTGAAGATGCAGGAATAGTAGGGGGGCTAGTACGAGGCTGTGGGACTCCCTTGTCTGACAAAGTCTCTGAAGTGGAAGGTTTTGCATTACTAAGCGCACATACTGAGTCCTATCGTTCAAGTATGATTGGAATATGAGATAGTCGGGGTATGGTTCAAGTAGACAGTAGTTTGCCTTTAGAAGAATGGAATGATCAACCAGATCAAACGCCTTTTTGAAGTCAGAAGACAACCCCTTGTCATTTGTGATTGGTTCATATTTGCAAGCCATGAGTCACACATTGTGATTAATGCTGTGTGCAGGAATGCTTATCGGAATCAAGAATTGGAGTGGGTGAAATTGTATGTTTTTCACAAACTATTTCACCACTCCAATTTCAGGAGAGGAGAGAGAGATGAGAGGGTGAGCAGAGTTAGAGAGGAGAGAGAGAGAGAGAGAAGAGAGGGATTCACCGATATTTTAGTGTCATTTCCAATTACGGTTCTGATGTCAAGGGGGCGGTAGCAATACATCCCAGAGTAACGATTGCTGACATATGAAATCATTAAACTTATCTCAACAAAACTTCGATCAGTTATAATAATCATTTAACCACTAAGTACATGTCCCATGCACTTCATCCACCAGCGCACCCAAGTTCACACACACAACTCACACACACACACAAACGACGCACGCACGAGCAGCACACACAATGTACAAACACACACACACACACACACACACACACATACACACACACACACACACACACTCGCACGCGCACGCGCGCACACACACACACACAACACACACACACAACAACAACCCACACACACACACACACACACACACACAACGATGCTCACGCACATACACATACTCGTTGCAGACTACCTCACAACATACACACCTGCCCAGAACCCAATGCATACAACATTACACTACGTGGGTAAACACGCACGCACCCCGAATCAAAAATATATGAAATTCGACCATCCACTTTAGCATATGGTATCTGACCATTCACTTCTATATTATATTTTAATGGATTATGCTTCATATTGATGTTAATCTTTTCTTTTCGCGATTTCTGAGCTCTGCTATAAATTTTGCATGGTTTGATAATTCATTCGTCATTTGAAGGTAGAATAGATATAACATATGTGTTTGAGCTAACTCCGTATGAAAAAATTCACATTTGTTTCGTATGTTACATATCCTGTACAGTGAAACAAGAAATGTTTTTCATCCTCAAATATAACCACACATAGGGAGACGATTCTGAGGAAGCCCAGGCAGATACCATCTTTTCTTTGTATTCAATCCAATGAGTTCTGAATCTAGATGAGCAAAGTTAATCTATGCCATTTGTCTGCTATAATATATAGATACTTTTCACTTAAAGACACTTTTGACTGAATAAAACCAATGTATTTTTTCATTGTTCTCAATAGCCGAATGCCAGTTTTGTTTGGTACGAACATATAGTTCGTCTTTAAACTCTGAAATAAATTGTCTATCATTTCAACACCTGAAAACATCCATACAGATACCAAAACCCATTGTACAGATAATACTTTATTTACTTGATAGTCATTCTCTTTTCCATTCTCGAGTTTGAATTACCATCATGTCATATGTTGTTTGCACAATCGAGATGAGGAATTTTCACATTTTAGCCAGTATTTTAAGCACTTAACGAAATGGTAACCCACTCTCACGTACAGCAAGACATGGTGACCACAGGGTCAAGGGTTCGGGACTTATTATTTGGATCTTATACAAAATGGATACAAAAACAAGAACGAGGATAGACCGTAAATGGTTGGCACATAAAGAGAAACAAACAACAAACTTAACAGGTTTCGTCAGTTCAAAGGAGAGACCGAAAAGATGGACTTTGACCATAAATGAAAGGATAAACGTATTCTCTGCACACCAAAACAAAAGGAGAACCACATTACCATGCGGTGCAACAATAATTTGTAAAAACCAAAGTAAGTGATTAAAAATACGTCACTGACCTCATTCAAGGTTCATATAACTCTATCGTCATCCCTCTTGTTTCACTTACTAGGGCACTTGCTAGTAGGCCATTCAAAGTTCAATTTTCATTATCACATGACAGTCATTTCCCGTAATGCTCTTCTTAGGGCTTGTGCATCTTCTCCTCGCTTGTCTTGAATCATCAAGCTGGGCCAAATAATGATGAATGGTTTGCATTAACCTTAGTCTCTTTTTGCATCGTTTCAACACAGTCAAACCTACAACGGTCCAACATATGGGAAAGGAACAAGGAGAATTTGCAATGCCCCTTCCTTGGGCTTGGCAAGTAAGCGCTGATAATTAATAACCCACAACTGTGATGTTCAACTGGAAAATGTCTCCAAAGCTTCCTTAAACAATATAGGATTAAGCATCAGTCCCGACCAAACACCAGAATAAAAGAAAAAGAAAAAAAAGGAACCGACACCAACAAGGCTTAATCTCATATTCTTGCCTGCGACAACTTCATGTATAAAAGAACAAAAAAAGAAACAAACAAGGCTTAACTTCCTCATCTCCATGGCACTGCGAACCTTCATGTCATAGAAGGCATTTCACTATATTCTAGAATTCTCGCCTACCCAAACACCAGCAATTTTATGCATGCCATCATATGTTAAGATAACCCCATCACTCACTTCTTTATGCCATTTCTTCTACACAGATCGCCAGCCTTCCTTCTAAAGGTGGTTACAATTTTCCTCATACAGCGCAATATAAAATGTCGCCAGACATGGAGTTGACTTTAACACCCAACCGAATAAAGGTTTCACAACAAATACCCCTCGCACGTACTGATAACATACATGTAACCATTTCCCACACAAGAAGACAATCTTGTACTCAAAACCATGACTCAGACAGTCGATTGGATTTGATCCGTTTAAGCAACTACCCCGACCAGTACACATTGACATACATGTACCCCACTTTACCAAACAAAGAAACCAAATCTATGTACCCAAACCATGATCAGCCGTTTTTGGATTTGACCAGTTTGTCAGGAACCTTTGTTTTGATATTTAAAATCATGAAGCCACTTTAATCACAAAAACGTAACATTGTCAACTTAGCAGTCCCACAAATATTCTTGGCCCATTTGATATTTTGTTACACATGACAAAAGCATCAAAAGGACCATGAGGCTGCACGAAATGAGTTCAAAAGGACGTTGTGAAACGCCAGTGCACCAAAGGAAAGGGCTGTCTGCAGCTCTGTGGGATGCCATGTTTTATTTACTCTCTAATTAACATCCTCAGTTGATGACGTAGACTTGTTCCAGCTCAATCTTAAACCAAACACTTAATAAATCAACATATCACTTGACAAAACCAACTGGTTTTAGAGGACACTTTGGTCGCTACTGCACCCGGTCTGTTTGGTGTTTGTCTAGATGGGACCAGCATGGGTCCAACCGAAGTATCTTGTACACAACCTAAGTATTCGTACGCAACTTCCTGGCATTAGTACAGTACACTTTTAAACACTAAAAACTTTATGCAAACTTCTTCTTTCAAAACAGGAATCAACATAATAACACTGTTCTCAAATCTTCAATCATCTAATTTATAAAAACAGCCCTATTTCCGGCGTCTATTTTTTGCCTAAGTAAAGATTTCTATTGTTCTCCCATTGGTGCAATTTTCTCTTTGTCTATTTAGTTTAAATAATAGTACAATTTGCCCGCTTTTTATTACAATAGGAATAAGTTTTTAATAATGGTTATACAATTTTATAAATTTTAATTTTGGAATAAAAAATCTTAAAAAAGGAATGTTCTCCCAACCTCTTTGACTTTCCTAATTAAAGGGAGCACTACGTTATTTTCTGATAGCTGGGGTAGCGACCTTAAAGACTGCCTGACAAACAGGAAAACAATCGCTTCTAGTGGATAGTGTGTAAGCAATGACAAATCTACTCAACTTTTAAGCATTAGTTTTGGAAAGGAAATTTTTTTTTTGTAACTTATTAGTGCCTAAATTATAGTAACTGTGAACTTCGCCTCCTTTTGAAGCTAAGTTTATCAATGTACAGAAAGATCTTTGTACGAGGGATGTCGGCGGGTTTCTCCGTATAGCATAGTATTAGAGCATGTAAAGGTAAATGAAAGGAACGTTTTTTTAGCTATGTATGCACTCTTTCCACTTTTCTGATCTAGAGTACAAACCCCATATTTCTGCAGCATAGTAAGATGGGTTCCATTTGAGCATCAAATAATTTCCAAATAGATTACTGTCAATAGTATTTAGCTTTTTCAATGACTTCAAAATTTATATTACCCAATTTCTACTTTAGCTTCCTCTTCCCAGGCAAAATTAAACTTATTCTTGTTGAAAATATCATATCTAGGTAACTATAAGAATTGACAACTTTTTATTTCTTCATTTCCATAAAAACCATTTTTCCTGCATTGAAAGGTGTCCACAATTTCTTAATCAATAATATTAGTTTTATATAAATTGACATAATCCCATCGATCTGTTTCTTCTTTATATGACTTTAATGGTTGTGGGAGACCTTAACTGGTTTGAGACATTAGAATGGACATCATCAGCATAACAGAAGCCAAAAATATTCAACAGCTCCTGCGATTAATTGGATACTGTGCTTTCTTTTTTGATATTTCATTGCATAACATTAATGAAAAGGAAACCCCCTGGTGGGTCAATAGGCAGACTTGTTTTACACCTTTGGACAATTAAAATAACTAGATATTCACTCTCTTGCACGCCACAATGCCAGCCACAGAATTATACATACCACGAATAGCCAAATAAAGTTTTCCATTCACTCTACTTTTACGAACACGTTCGCAAAGAATGTTTCGATTAAAAACGGTCGAAAGCCTTCCTGAAGTCAACAAAGGCTCTATAGGAGTTTTAGAATTGCTCAATAGATATTTCTGTACAAGTCGAATTTATGTATAATATATGGTCAATAGTACTATAATTTGCCTCCCTGAAACCTGCTTGTTCTTCTAAGTACTTTTCCTTCATTTTCAGCCCATTTTGATATATCTTTTGTTCAGATATGAGTATACACTTTGCTATAGGTAGTGAGTGCTATACACGATAATTATTTGGATTGTGGAATACCTTTTTTGTAAATTGAATAATAATAGATTTAGCCCATTCTAAGGAAATTGCTGATGTTCAAAAAGCTCATTATATAGCGAACAAATAGTTCAATTATGATCGCATGGCTTTTTTAACATTTCCTCCAACAATTCTATTCAGTGTCCAGCACTTTTCCCTGTCCTTAAATGTCTGATGTCTCCATTCTTCTCTCTAGATGGTGTGTTATTGATCAATGGCAAGATTCATCCACATCATCCAGTGAAACGTCTTCTTCCAGCGGAACAATATCTGAATCATTGACAACATGCAAAAAGTGATCATACATTGTAAAGATGGAGATATTCATTGTAAATTAAGCTTTTCTTATTAACGGCTCTTATTACTGGACCAAAATGTTTTAGATCGTTTGTGGAATCTCTTATTTCTTTTAGTATATTTTCCTCAAATTCTAATCTTGCTTAGTTTCTCTAGTTGTGATGTATTCTTTTCGTGGACACAGCATTTTTACTCTTTTTTCCTTTTATCACTACGCTGTTTTACATCTCTGAAATCTTTTTAGCAGCCTTTTTACTAATGCTTTCTTCTCTCACATTCAACATCAAACCAGTGTCTATTGCTTTTTAATCGACCTTGACCTACCGTTATGGGACCATGCATGCAGCAGCTCCTTAATATATGCATTAACAAAAAGGTTTATTAAACTATCATTTATATCCAAATCTCTTGCAACGGGGGCTGTCTGTAAACAACTTGGAACTCCATCACTTTCAAGTTTGTCTTTATATTATGGAATTTTCTTTCGACCAAACATTTTTTTCTTCCTGACTGTTTGACCTGGTTACTTTCGATTCCGGTGAAGTTATTCCATACAACTTCGATTGGCAAGTGCACGAATGAACACAGGTCACAACATGCAAATCAAATTTCGGTAATAAGTCAACATGAATCAAAAAGTAATAAACCACACTACATTATTGGGGGATACAAAGTGTAACTACCCTCTTTATCTCGTACAAAACCCATTAAAATATTCATATCAAACAAAACAACACAAATCCAGTAACGTTTTCCCAAAGCTATTCTACAACCATATCTTTTGAGTGTCGTAAAAAAATTGTCATCCATTTCATACAAATCAAAAATTCCAACATAGTCTTATCTTCATACTTCAGATTGCATTCTGACCTGTTCGAGCGTTCTTATCACCAGTTCCAATAAAAGTATACATCCTCTTTATCAAAACTTTTCAGAGAAAGCCTTCTTCTAATTAAAGGGTACGCCATCTTAGTAACCTTATCATTATATAGAGGGCCTCCCTCTGGGGAACAGTATAGCAACCAACAAAAATGATATCTTTATTCACACAAACAGTTTATCTATTCTTATAACATTGTATTGTCACAATTTATCTGAATCTTTTTACATATTTTTCTAAAACACTTTCTTACATAACGGAGCAACCTCCGAGTTTCTTCCATGAAAATGAAAATTTCTAGCTGAAAATTGAAATTGTCATATAATCATTGAAGAAGATTTATAGTCAAAGACGAATCAAAGGTTTCTGTAAGGCAAACAAAATATATTTGTTACATAATGTACAAAAGAAACATCCGTAGTTTTTGGAAACAAATTTCAACATAACTTAAGAAAGTCCATTGTTGTGGATGGTCTAGCCTGTCCTATTACTTTTTACAGAGTTAGAACGCAAGGCTCTAATACCACCCGTACCCCTTTCCCCACATAGAGACTTTGCTGGACTGGTTAGACAGGTACGCTCGCATGCCACTCTGTCTGTCGGGCACAACTCCGCCACGCGCCGTGTGTTCGTCGTTACCGTGACGTCGATCCGTGGAGACACGGGGGAATCCCCGCTACTGGCCGCTGATCCAATTCGCTGACCCCCGCCTCGAGCCGCTCTGCAACCCCCATCTTTACCACTCCGTTGCCGATCGGGTGGAGCACGAACAGAGGGTGGGGAGCGGAGGGAGATGTAAACCCACCACCCTCACTGCCATCCCCCTCATTGTGTTAACAGGGCGAGATGCCTGCTGATTGGCGTCACTCGCACGTGTTGCACCGTCCTTCCCACCGCAGGCCGCTTCAGTGACATGTGACGACAGGTGTCGACCGAGTTCGGGTCGCTCACTGTCAATAGCACGCACGAATGTCCACTGTTTGCCCCGTGAATGACGTCAGACACTACTTCGTGCTCTCTGGTTGGCTGCTCGGATTGGGGTCGGAGAGTAGCGGCGTGGCGTCATCTGTTGACACACGGAGGGTTCCCCGCTTGTCTGCGACAGGGAACTTCCAGGACTGGACTGCTGGTGGGTTGATCGGGATGGTGAGGCACGCCGATCCCCGAGGGAGGTCCAGCACCTGATCCTCAAGGAAGGTCCAGCGCGCCGATCCCCCAGGGAGGGTCCAGCACGCCGATCCCCCAGGGAGGTCCAGCACGCCGATCTCCCAGGGAGGGTCCAGCACGTCGATCGCCAATGTCTGGTCCAGCATGTCGATTCCCCATGGGAGGTGCCCGTTGCTGGTCTCGAACTCTCAGCCGGCCGTTGACGAAGTAGCCCGTCCTCCCCCTGCTCACGCAGCTCCCTCAGCTCCGTCTCTGCCTCCTGGTCAGGTCCTGCGTCGCCGTCAGCCCGTCACGCTCCATGTCCTGCCGTGCTGCCGGTCCTTCATCACCCATGGCGTCGTCCCATCTCTGGAACTTGGCGATGAAGGGCGAGGATTGGGGTTGCGGGAGTTGGGTCTGCCCAGACGTGTGCCCTCTAAGAACGTAAAAATGCTGGCACTAGCTCAACCGCCCTCAACCAGTTTGGGGCGGTCGACCCTAGTGCCGGCATTTTTACGTTCTCTGACAAGTAAGACTTCAAAAACCCCAAAAAATAACGATTATCTACAAACAAACATACTGCTAGATTATCTGTTTTAAATACAATTTACAAAACTTTTGAGATTTTATTTTTTTAATCCTGTTTTTTCCTGATCATTTTCAATAACATCATTTCACGCATACATTCATCAAATGGCCTCTGTCTTTCATGGAAACAAAACAAACAGTCTTTAATTGTTCCTAAAGTCTTTAAAACTGAGTTATATTTTGACATAAAAATCCACACACTTACCCCACATGTCTTCCACTGAAAGCCATTTTGACAAAGTGTTTCTCTTTTTAACTATGTCTCTTTCTGCCGAACAGTCATCTATAATAAATAGTGTCTGCTTCCCTCAAAATTTATAAAAGTGTTCTAAACACTCACTCAGCTTATTGCTGAGATCAATCAAATATATGTTATCATCCCGCCCATTAAACCCTTTCTATCATTATATGCTTTGTTCCTTTTAAGTGTTGGGCAAAAATTACTATATGATCAAAATTAAAAACGATAAACTGTTTGTAATGGGTCGAGGACAAATATTGTTTTTCCACAACCATCCCTGTCCAAAAATTTAATGAACAATGAGGTTTGTTATCATAAAGTTTAACTGTTCCATAGTTTTATAACAAATTTAATCTAATCCATTTATTATGTTTATCATACTCCTCTGTCAAAACTGTTCAGTATAATAAAACCCCTATAAGGCCTAAATGTGTAAGATTAATCCAAATTCAGTTCTGTAAGATTGTTTCTATTAGACTAATATGATTTTGTTGCTTGTTGTTATGACCTTAATATCCTCACCATTTTGAAGAACGACGATGGTAACTTTAAGACTGTCCAACGTCTAAGTTTTGCCAGCAAAAAGAATTCCTTTCATAATATGTCACTGACGCCCACAGCTCCATTCCTCTCCACATCTTTTAAGACAAAAATTTCAAATATCATTGTGAACGTGTCTCCTTATTTTGCGCGCGGAATGAACTGTAATTTTGTAGAAGCTTCCTTTAAAACCGATTCTTTTTCTGTGGAGGTGTACTGTTTATTCCCATAGGGCTTTATTTCGATCTCTTTCCGACTATTGTCCTCTGGCATAAGACTTACATGTAAAGACCAAGTTGAAAGCTTTTCTGAAACTTTTTTGACGGTCAAAAAATGTAAATGGACTTAAAAAATTCAAATTTATGTCCCATTCTAAATATGGTTCAAAGTGCCATTTGCTGTCAGTTTTCCGAACCCATTTTATATTCATACTGCCCTGCATTATTTGCTTCTAATTGCGCAAGCTGTTTTAGTTTTGGAAACTTTTTTTTGTCGCCAAACCCCTTTGCATTTGTAATAACCATCTTTAGTGTACTCAAAACCATACAAACGCCTATCTCGCCGTTTTTGTTCAAATCCTCATGTCTGCAAGGGCTTTTAATTCTAAAAGTTATACACCTTACAGGGGCTAATGTAACTCCTGATTCTTCTGGCCCACGTGACATTATTTTTAGTACAACTTATTATTTTATTTCCCAAAACAATGTCAGGGTTTTCACATTTTAAAGACTTTCCCCGTTTTGTCTGTGATTTTTATTAAATGATCTGACCCTCCCACAAGCTAATTTTTTAAACTGTAATTAGGGAATTGTATAATTTCATAATCCAAAAGCAGCTTTCCCGACGGAAGAGCTCTTAAAACAGTTTAGGGCCTTCCATCATATAAGTTTTCATCATGCTCACTCATCTAAATGAACATAGAGTAATGAATGTAATGCAAGATCGAGGGGACTTTCCCCCTCATAATATTTTTGTCTGGGGTAAATCTAAATCTATGATAGTCACGCAAAGCCTAACATTTTAGCTACTCTTTATCAAAATAGTAACCTGCTTCTTCTTCAGGCTTGAATGTTAACATTGTTTTCAGATTGCATTGTTAAGTTTGAGAGTAACGCTAAGTTACTCATTGCTTCTTTTAGTGAGCAAAACCCGTAATAACCATCAGGTATTGTTAACTGGGTAACTTCGTCTCCTGATTTATCAACTTTTAGAATCTTTTTATTGTTCTTGATTCAGTTATATTAAACCAACGACTTTGTAAAAAAATTCATGGATGCAACCCTTTGGGTTCCGCATTTTGTTATCAATAGCAACTCAAAAACGAAGGACAGTCTTGGTTTTTTATTGTTACAAACATTTTTAAAACAAATTAAAAAATGAATGCATTTAAATATACTAATGCAAATATTCTGTTGGCCGCACTACAATCTTAAAAAAATAACAACTGACACCCTTATCATTTCTGTGACCCAACTGACACCTTTCAAGTAAAGGGATACGCCATAAACAGATATCTTAAACCCCCCTATTAAAAAAGACTACATCGCGAAAGTGTGGTTCATCATCCGATGCAGTTTTAAACAAACCAGTTAAACTTTGCTGTGTTTTTGCATCAACTGGTGGGATATCGTATGCGATCATTTAAATCACCCTGATCCTTTTGGGGAGTCTGTGTAAGATTTCATTTTTATTACACCTTCAGACGTATTTTGTCTGAACTGCAAGCGCCATTACCAAATGACAAACCGTTTAATCCATTCAGCAACAGAATAGACATGAAGGCTTTTGAAAGGGAAATCTGTAACGAATTCAATATTAATGTTAAGACAGACTTTAGACAAAAGTGGACCGCAATCAGGGCTTAGGCACCCCTTATTTTTGGGGCGTGCGTAGAAAGTATAACTATGACGGGAATCCTCCTTATACATCTTTCTCTCAGGCACAGCTGTTCATCTTGGGTCCATAGACAAGAGCATAAAACAGCATGGACAACATTCATCTTAGACACTTCTAAGGGCCTAACTAAAGCAGGAATAGAACGAATAAACGACTCTATTCGTACTTACGTTTGGTGTTTGCTAGGTTCACAAGCACAGGCAAGATCGAGCATAACTGATCCTTCTACTGGCTTTGATGCACAAAAACAGTACTTGGCAAATTTAGAGGACGCCATTAATTCTACAGTTGATTTGCCTTCAAGTATTAAAAGGTACCAAAATGTTTTACAATTCGCAAGATCGAAAGTAGACTTTGCTGTTGGCACTGGTTTATACATGTTGCCTTCTGACCTCAACTCCAGGTGGGAACAATAATAAACTACAACAATGAAATTCTTGTTGCGGGAAATGAACAGAAGGTTGGACAAAACGACATAAATTCTGACCAGTAATTTTAACAAACAATAAACAAACAGCCAACCCCCAAGAATAAGTCATCCAATCACCAAGGTCCAAAGCCCAAAGGCCATTGAAGACGGGGACTCTGTTCGCGATGACCATGAATATGAAAAGACGGCACTTGTTATTGGATTAACTGGCCTAGGATATTTGGTCTTTATCTTACTAAAAGTAACCCAACTATTAAGAGAACTAATGTCCATAAGTGCTCAGCCATAAAGCCAACTACTTTCTTGCAGTAGACAAAAGCCAGCTAACGACACTCCATAATATACCAGTAAAGAGTCTATAGCTTTACTGGCTATTTTTTTTAATAAACCCGCAAGATGGTCAAGTTGTTTTTACCCATGATTTATCAGGGGCGATGGAGGCGATGGTGGTGGAGGTAATGAACTTTGACCACCGCCACCTGTAATAGCCAACACCAGTGTACTTATTGCAAAACCTAAGCTGTTATAACGCTTGCTAATGTGACACCTTGCTCTCTAAACAGTGTTCGGATTCGTTCTACTAGTGTTGTGTCTTCATATAAAATTCTTTGGATAGTTTCTCTATTCTATTCACTTGAGTTCGTAATTGTTCTCGGTTAGTAGACAACACTTCATAGTCTTGCTGATCTCTCTTGTTCAAGATCATGTAGTCTTTGGTTATTCTTTTTTTAGCCCCAGGCCCTAAGTTGGCGTCGTCAGCCTCAACGAGTTTTTCTTTTTCTCTTTTTATATGCTCATCTATTTCACCTAGTTTTGCTAAATTGTTTTTAATTCACCTCTAATGGTTCTCAAAGCATGATCAAGGGCCGTTATTTCTCGCATGGGCAACGGTGGATCGCGTATAGTTTTTAATGCTGTTATCTTCGGAAAAACTGGGTTTCCCGCTTCTATTATTTCGTCTGCTGTTTGACTTAAATCATTAATTTCATGTTTTGTATTTGGTTATCTGTTGGGAGTTCTTGTAGTGTGTTTTGAAGTCCAGCAACTGCGTCCCTATCTAATTTTGGTTTAGTAATGCCCAAGGCGATTTCGATCTTCCGCCTAAGTCTTTGTCTAATTGTATTCAACCTACAAACTTTGATGGGTCTCGTTTATTTGTAAGCTGAACAAGTTGTTTTCGGTCGGGCTGCTTTTCACAAACAAATGGCCATCTTTACTTCGAAATCAGGGTCTATAAATTGGGGAGGTTCTAGGCCTAAACTTTTGTAAAATGCTCCGGCCGTGCTTTCTGTTAATTTACGCCGACTTTTTGGTAATGTACTCCCGATTTCTGCTAATTCATCCTGCAATGAGGGCCCCGAGCGATAGTGCTCCCAAGGGGAATCACTCATGTCGTCTCCAGGATCAAAAACATCAAATCTTCATCTTTAATGCCCGCCATGTTTTTTAAATAATTAACTTTTATTTTGTGTCATAAAAAAAATGTCCCCAAGCATATGGCTCGATTCTTGACCCCATAGAAGACTGAAAGAGCCCTTTGGCGTGAAGGGAAATAAACGGAATATTGCTGTTCCAAATAATCCATCTACTATTGATGCAGATCAAATTCTTACTGTCAAATTTCCAGACCTAGGAGCGGATGAATGATTGTGCCAGCTCTGCGCAACTTACTTTCAAAATAGAACTCGAATCAGCAACAGACCCAAACAGGACAGTTGTCCAGAATCTGGACGGGCAATCGTTAAGAAAATTTCTATAAAACTTGAGGGCAAGAAATATTTTCTTTACACAATGCAGACATATTTTTAACCTATTCCGATCTATGGCTAACCGGAATGAAAGGCTGATCTTGCGTTTCAAATCGAAAATAATGAAGCACTAAAACACAGAATAGGCGCTGAAGATGCTAAAGACGGTAACAAGTATGTAGCTGTAAATTTTGCGTATGGAAATCGCTTTTCCATTCCCTTAGATTTTGAGTTGTTAAAATCGCATGCACAATACTTTCAAGGGGCATTAAAAGACAGATTGTCATACGAACTAACTTTTAATGAATACAAACGTGTTATCAGATCGTCAGACACCAAGCAAAGTGCAGCATTTCTGACAACTCGTTAGAGTTTTGAACGTTGTTAGCAACCCTAAACTAGTCAGTAGATTTGCTCCATTGATTCTGAACAAGATTTTATGTATGATTTAACGCAGGATCCAGTTTAACAAAAGTCATTAGAGTCTCTAGATGCGATCTATATTACAGATTTGGAACATTACTGTCGCCATGATCATGGGATTAATTACTTTTAATCATATAGATTTTATTTCCCTTCAAAATGAACGAGCCAGAAAAACAGCAGAATCAGAAAACATTGAATCAGAAAACATTGAATCAGGTGGAGAAAGTGACCAGTAAAAAGCCTCCTCATCCTGGACGTGTTGCAGCAGGAAAAAAATTAGCAGAGTGGAACAAACAAACAAAATTAAAATTACAAGCACATAATATAACTCATAATGAAAAAGTGCTAGAGCCGCAGCCAGTTGTTTCAATGCCAGCTATAAAAACACCAGAGCAAGTTGATTCAAGACCTACAACAACAACAGGGCTGCCTACACCGCCAAAGTCTTCATGGAATTTTTTTAAAGCAATTGTCATTTTTGGCGGCATTGTTGCTGGGGTGGTTATTACGGTTATAAAATATATAAACAAAGACAGCAAAAACCAAAGCAGTCCAAACAATCTCTGCCACTAACTACAGAAGCCGAACACAAAAGCATGCCAAAACTGTCAACAACAAAAGATCATTTTGATCCATTTAAGATGGAATAATATTTCAAGAACTTAATGAATAATTATAAGTTGAATTGAATAAGAACTTGGTAGAACTTAGAGGATGACTTAGTTATGATCTTAGGTTGACTTGAGTAAGAACTTAGAAGTTACTTGGGGATGACTTGAGTAAGAACTTAGAAGTGACTTGAGGATAACTTGAGGATGACTTGAGTAAGAACTTAGAAGTGACTTGAGTAAGAACTTGAGGATGACTTGAGGATGACTTGAGGACGACTTGAGTAAGAAAATAAGAGAAGGCAAATATGTTCGTTAAAGACCGCCCATCTTATTTTGCACGAAAACCCCCTTTTTCACATACAACTCACGTCCATCACATATCAGTTTTGGCTAAAATTAACACCTGTTTCACACTAAGATTAACACCCCAAAACCTCTAAAATTGACGTATTTTGCACATTGAAACGGGGTTTCCCGTGCAGAATAACATGGGTGATCGTGATCGAACATATTTGCCTTCTCTCTGAGAACATAAAATCAACTAAAAATGTGTATGGTTTGACAATCCTGTTTGTTCACGACCCGCCGCTAATGCATTTTTAATCATCAGGCAACGAGCACGAAGACCACGTAAAACGGATATGTTAATAACCTCCTCAGTCCACCTGTGCCAACTCAGCTCAGATGTCACGCGTGCAAGTTCAACCAATCGGCAGGGAGTATGATGTCATTTTGGCCGGGAAGCTTTGTGTTAGCAACCAGACATAGCCGTCTTGCCATTCCCTTGTCGGTGTCGATCTGTGAAGACGTGCGTGTTTTCTGTGAGAAAAGTGATTGACTTTAAAACTTTGGATTGGATCGGCGACAGCTGTAGTGTGTGGACATATTTCTGCTGTGTATGTTAATATCTCTCAAAATGGCAAGTGACAATTCTCTCAGTTCGCATGATTTTCAGAATACGCAAGAATTAGACGAACAAATTGTAGAATGCTTGGCGTCTACAACTGGATTGAGTCAAGAACTCGAAAATTTTACATTGCTCGAAGAGTCTCCTTTTAATGTGGAGCAACAAGAAGCTATTGACGACCATATTAAATATCATGCTGATATGATAACCTACCTCGGCATAAGAAAAACCGGCGCTGAAAAATCAATGCCAAAAAAAACAAAAAGCAGCCTGGCTTTTCTAGAATCTTCTGAAAAAGACAAAACTATCATGACAATAACCGAGCTGGATACTTTCCTTAGGGGAAAACTTGTACAAGATGATGAGACTGATGTATCAGAGGATGATGTTGAGAAATTTAATAGATGTAAAAGCGTTCATGACATGATTCCTTTTGTGAAGAAAAGCTGGAAGGTTGTGAAATTTAATCAACGAAAAACCATGCACCATTCACTGATTTTGGGTTATCAGCTTGGAAAAGCAAAACAAGTGTTTCAAAAATCAAAAACAAAGAAGCAGTCGTGGACATCCTTTGTTAAAGAAAAATGTCTCATTCATGATTCATATGCAAGAAGGATGATTCTGCTGTCAAACGCCTTTTACCACTTCCCCAAGTTTCATAAACTGGGAATGAGTTTTGATGATTTACTGAACAAACGCCATAAAATTCTAACCTTCATGTCTGAGAATGAAGAATTTAGAAAGTTCTGGCAATCTGAAGTCTGATTGCTTTCAAGCTTTGGCGGACTGGTAAAAACCGTTCAGATCCGAACGGTATCTAAAAATAGTTCTTACTTCACCTGCTTCAACGTCCTGCTTCGCTGTTTTGCTTCACCTGCTTCAGGCTGCCTTTTCAGGCGGCCGCCGATATAACTTTGAAAGAGATCCTGCGATTATTGATTCGGGACTCTGATAAGTGCTTTTGGCGGCTGTCTCGAATTTACGTCGTTCAAGTGTTAACAACAAAAAAGCTCCTTTCACTTTCCCCACAAGCACCGTCCTATCTATTGTGTGAATGATTCTTGTGTGTATGCATGTATGCATGTGTGTGCGTGTGTGTGCGTTGTGTGTGTGTGTGTGTGTGTGTGTGTGTGTGTGTGTGTGTGTGTGTGTGTGTGTGTGTGTGTGTGTGTGTGTTGTTTTTTTTTCTTCAAAGCAGTGCAGTAAACAGAGAACGTAAAAATGCCGGCACTAGGTCAACCGCCCGAAACTGGTTGAGGGCGGTTGAGCTAGTGCTGGCATTTTACGTTCTCTCCTCTCTATCACATCGTCGCTCCAGGCATGCTCAGGAATGTAGGTACTGAGCACATTTTTCACGGCGTCAGCACAGTCCTCTTCCTCTCCAGCCCTAGCCTCAGGTATGCCGAAAAACTTGAGTTTATTTCGGCGTGAGAAGCCTTCTAGACGGTCGACTTCCATCTCGAGATCAGACACAGTTTTCAGTAAATAATCTCGCTGAGTAAAAAGCGAGTGATTTGTTCAGAGTTTTGTTGCACATCCTTCGCATAACACCGACATCACAACATAAGTTGGCGATCGATGACTTCATTTCTTCTTGATCGACTTTGAACTGCTTAAGAATGCTCTCCTGACGTTTTAGAGCTTCATCTTGCGTCTGCATGCTCACAAGAATGCTATCTAGTTTCTGTTGTAGACTCACCTCCAGCTGCCTGATACTCCCTTGCAAGTCCGGATTATTCGTTTGTTTTTCTTGAGGCACAGCACATGCGTCTTTAGCCTGGTTAGACGAAGGTCCAGGATTTTCTTCAACATCGCCACTCAGCTTGACTCGTCTTAACGCGAACACAAACAGCGCGAAGCACAGAGCAGGCAATGACACGCTCGGTGGGTCAACTGTAGTCGGCAGAGAAATTTGATCGGGGGGGGCGAAAAACAATCTTCACAGGTAACTTTTTCGATGAAAGTCCCGAGAGAGAGAGAGAGAGAGAGAGAGAGAGAGAGAGAGAGAGAGAGAGAGAGAGAGAGAGAGAGAGAGAAAGAGAGAGAGAGAGAGATGTTGACAAAACAGACAGACAGACAGACAGACAGACACACACACACACACACACACACACACACACACACACACACAGAAAGAGACAGAGAGAGAGAGAGAGAGAGAGAGAGAGAGAGAGAGAGAGAGAGAGAGAGAGAGAGAGAGAAGATGACTGATGTCAGTATATCAAACAGATGACTAATCTTTTGTACTGAATTTTTATAAAAGGAAAAAGAAAAATGAAAGATTTCCTTACAGAGTTTTGTATCTTTTTTTAAAATTTGTTTATTCATTTATTTTTATTAGTCATGATTATGGCTATGATTGTTGCTATTTTTGCTAGTACCATTAAGGCCAGATGTTTTAACTAGAGTAAGTAAGATCACACAAGTTGTTTGAATGAAAACAGTAAAGAACGACAGCGTCACAACAACAACAACAATAATTACACAACAACAACGACAACAACAACAGCAGCTGCAACAGCAGCAGCAGCAGCAGAAGCAGAAGGAACAATACCAACGTTAACTTATCACCACCACACTACTACTACTACACTACTACTACTACTACTACTACTACTACTACTACTACTACTACTACTGTCGCTGTTTCCTCTGCTGCTGCTGTTGTTGCTGCTGCTCCCACTACCGCTGCTACTAAATGACAGGGAAAAAAGAGCCATGACGAGACAAACAATGGGATGAAGCGGACTGTACTGACCCCACACTTCCACCTCACAGAGCCATGACGAGACAAACAATGGCATGAAGCGACTGTACGACCCAACACTTCCACCTCACAGAGCCATGACGAGACAAACAATGGCATGAAGCGGACTGTACTGACCCACACACTTCCACCTCACAGAGCCATGACGAGACAAACAATGGGATGAAGCGGACTGTACTGACCCCACACTTCCACCTCACAGAGCCATGACGAGACAAACAATGGCATGAAGCGGACTGTACTGACCCCACACTTCCACCTCACAGAGCCATGACGAGACAAACAATGGCATGAAGCGGACTGTACTGACCCCACACTTCCACCTCACAGAGCCATGACGAGACAAACAATGGCATGAAGCGGACTGTACTGACCCCACACTTCCACCTCACAGAGCCATGACGAGACAAACAATGGCATGAAGCGGACTGTACTGAGCCCACACTTCCACCTCACAGAGCCATGACGAGACAAACAATGGCATGAAGCGGACTGTACTGACCCCACACTTCCACCTCACAGAGCCATGACGAGACAAACAATGGCATGAAGCGGACTGTACTGACCCCACACTTCCACCTCACAGAGCCATGACGAGACAAACAATGGCATGAAGCGGACTGTACTGACCCCACACACTTCCACCTCACAGAGCCATGACGAGACAAACAATGGCATGAAGCGGACTGTACTGACCCCACACTTTCACCTCACAGAGCCATGACGAGACAAACAATGGCATGAAGCGGACTGTACTGACCCCACACTTCCACCTCACAGAGCCATGACGAGACAAACAATGGCATGAAGCGGACTGTACTGACCCCACACTTCCACCTCACAGAGCCATGACGAGACAAACAATGGCATGAAGCGGACTGTACTGACCCCACACTTCCACCTCACAGAGCCATGAAGAGACAAACAATGGCATGAAGCGGACTGTACTTACCCCACACTTCCACCTCACAGAGCCATGACGAGACAAACAATGCAGGAAGCGGACTGTACTTACCCCACACTTCCACCTCACAGAGCCATGAAGAGACAAACAATGCCATGAAGCGACTGTACTTACCCCACACTTCCACCTCACAAAGCCATGACGAGACAAACAATGGCATGAAGCGGACTGTACTTACCCACACATTCCACCTCACAGAGCCATGACGAGACAAACAATGCATGAAGCGGACTGTACTTACCCCACACTTCCACCTCACAGAGCCATGAAGAGACAAACAATGGCATGAAGCGGACTGTACTTACCCCACACTTCCACCTCACAGAGCCATGACGAGACAAACAATGGCAGGAAGCGACTGTACTTACCCCACACTTCCACCTCACAGAGCCATGAAGAGACAAACAATGCCATGAAGCGGACTGTACTTACCCCACACTTCCACCTCACAAAGCCATGACGAGACAAACAATGGCATGAAGCGGACTGTACTTACCCCACACTTCCACCTCACAGAGCCATGACGAGACAAACAATGCCATGAAGCGGACTGTACTTACCCCACACTTCCACCTCACAGCGCCATGAAGAGACAAACAATGGCATGAAGCGGACTGTACTTACCCCACACTTCCACCTCACAGAGCCATGACGAGACAAACAATGGCATGAAGCGGACTGTACTTACCCCACACTTCCACCTCACAGAGCCATGACGAGACAAACAATGCCATGAAGCGGACTGTACTTACCCCACACTTCCACCTCACAGAGCCATGAAGAGACAAACAATGGCATGAAGCGGACTGTACTTACCCCACACTTCCACCT
>CM031604.1:99526551-99529051 GCA_018398815.1 Conus ventricosus
CTCTCTCTCTCTCTCTCTCTCTCTCTCTCTCTCTCTCTCTCTCTGTATAATGTATGCATGACAAGGACAGATTGTAAGACTAGGCTTTGGCCTAAAATCTTCATCCTTGTGTATTAAAGATCAATTAATCAATCAATCAATCAATCAATCAATCATCTCTCTCTCTCTCTCTCTCTCTCTCTCTCTCTCTCTCTCTCTCTCTCTCTCTCTCTCTCTCTCTCCCTCTCTCTCTCTCTTGGTTGTGAACATGTCGACTCGCTGTGCTCTTCTCTTGCTTACTGTGTGACTGAAGATAGCAGGTATTCAACTCTTCATTGTAATTGAACGACCAGTCCTTACCGGCACTTTCACCCAAAGAAAGAAAGAACTGTGGATGAGGAAGGGGAAGGGAGGGGGGTCACGAACAAGATGAGGAATGAGGAGAAAAAGAGCAAGAGCGAGAACAACACCAAAGACACGGACAAGATTCAAAGACAACGGAAGTTACAGAACAAGGAAAGGAAGGAGATCGCCAAGACGACGAAGAAGGAGAAGGTAATAATTAAGAAAAAGGGGATGAGGAGGAGGAAGAGGAGGAGGAGGAGAGAAGAAAGAAGAAGAAGAAGAAGAAGAAGAAAGAAGAAGAAGAAGAAGAGAAGAAGAAGAAGAAGAAGAAGAAGAAAAATGATGATGATGATGATGATAAGGAAGAAGAAGAAGAAGAAAGACAGGGGGATTTCGGAGAGACAAAAACAATCATGGTCCACAGACGCCATTGCTTGCCTTCACAACAGCAGTGTGGTTCTGCATCTCCCTTGTGTCCGGTTACCATATATTGTATCATGAAAGTTATACTCACAAAATTAGATTTTATTTTCAATGCGATAGGGAGCGGCGCAGAGTGAAGAGGCAAGGAAAAGAGAACCTTTGCCCACGAGCGGAGACAGTTAGCTGCCCTATACACCCCGAGGGGAGACAGTTAGCTGCCCTATACACCCCGAGGGGAGACAGTTAGCTGCCCTGTACACCCCGAGGGGAGACAGTTAGCTGCCCTGTACACCCCGAGGGGAGACAGTTAGCTGCCCTGTACACCCCGAGGGGAGACAGTTAGCTGCCCTATACACCCCGAGGGGAGACAGTTAGCTGCCCCTATACACCCGAGGGGAGACAGTTACCTGCCCTATACACCCCGAGGGGAGACAGTTAGCTGCCCTATACACCCCGAGGGAGACAGTTACCTGCCCTATACACCAAACGAATGCTACCTACGGCGCTCAATTCGCCTGGCACAAACACAGACACAGTGCACAGTGAGCAAGCGAGGCAGCATCCTCAGAAATGATGTTGCAGGTTTGTCCATGTCTCCAGCGCTCGTAACGCGCATTAGCATCAAGAGTTGAAGACATGAACGAACGCATCCTCATTGAGTCATGAACGAACGCATCCTCATTGAGTCAGGCAACACACAATATGGCCACACAGAATATGGCCACACAGAATATGGCCACACACAATGTGGCCGCACACAATCTGGCCACACAGAATATATGCCACACAGAATATGGCCACACAGAATATGGCCACACAGAATATGCTGCACAACAGAAACAAACAAAGATAAGCTCGTTGCACATGATTTAAAACGATGAATAAATGAATCAATAACGAAGATGAGATAATTTAAGAAGAGTGTCTCGTGGCTACGACTTAGCAGATGTCTGACCTACGCATTAGCCCAACGCACTGGTCAGACCTTGAGTGCCTACCTAACATTGGTTGTGCCATTTTTTATCATTGAATGTGTGTGTAGTGAATGTACACATGTGTGTAGGGGGATAGGAATGGAGGTCATAAACGAGGCAGAGAACGACGTGTGATTGTGGGCACACAGGGAAGCAGAGGTTAGCTGTGTGTTATTTACCAGAAGCATATCCTTTGTGCACAAAGTTCTATCAGTCGGCAGCTTGTGTGTGTATAGGATGCAGCTACAAAGCATGGCCACATACAGCCGTCTGTTACATGCGTTTGACTGCCCCCCACTTCAACAGAGTGGTCAGATGGGTCCCACTTCAACAGAGTGGTCAGATGCCTCCCACTTCAACAGAGGGGTCAGATCCCCCCCCCCCCCCCCACTTCAACAGAGTGTCAGATGCCTCCCACTTCAACAGAGTGGTCAGATACCCCCCACTTTAACAGAGTGGTCAGATGCCTCCCACTTCAACAGAATGGTCAGATGCCCCCCACTTCAACAGAGTGGTCAGATGCCTCCCACTTCAACAGAATGGTCAGATGCCCCCCACTTCAACAGAGTGGTCAGATGCCTCCCACTTCAAGAGAGTGGTCAGATGCCTCCCACTTCAACAGAATGGTCAGATGCCCCCCACTTCAACAGAGTGGTCAGATGGGTCCCACTTCAACAGAGTGGTCAGATGCCCCCCACTTCAACAGAGTGGTCAGATGCCCCCCACTTCAACAGAGTGGTCAGATGCCCCCCACTTCAACAGAGTGGTCAGATGCCCCC
>CM031604.1:99536551-99541551 GCA_018398815.1 Conus ventricosus
TTGGTAACAGCTGGGGGCGGGGGAAGGGGGGGGGTGGAACAAGGCGCAGAGTTGGTATACAGCTGGGGGGGGGGAAGGGGGGGGAGGGTGGACCAAGGGCAGAGTTGGTAACAGCTGGGGGCGGGGGAAGGGGGGGGGGTGGAACAGGTGCAGAGTTGGTAACAGCTGGGGGCAAGGGGGGGGGGAGGGTGAACAAGGTGCAGAGTTGGTAACAGCTGGGGGCGGGGGGGGGGGGGGAGGGTGGAACAAGGTGCAGAGTTGGTAAACAGCTGGGGGCGGGGGGGAGGGGGGGGGTGGAACAAGGTGCAGAGTTGGTAACAGTGGGGGCGCGGGGGGGGGGGGGGGGAGGGTGGAACAAGGTGCAGAGTTGGTAACAGTTGGGGCGGGGGGGGGGGGGGAGGGTGGAACAAGGTGCAGAGTTGGTAACAGCTGGGGGCGGGGGGAGTTGGGAGGGTGGTGGAACAAGGTGCAGAGTTGGTAACAGTTGGGGCGGGGGAGGGGGGGGGGGGGGTGGAACAAGGTGCAGAGTTGGTAACAGTTGGGGGGGCGGGGGAGGGGGGGGGGGGGGGAGGGTGGAACAAGGTGCAGAGTTGGTAACATCTGGGGGCGGGGGGGGTTGGGAGGGTGGAACAAGGTGCAGAGTTGGAAACAGTTGGAGGCGGGGGGGGGGGGGGGGAGGGGGTGGAACAAGGTGCAGAGTTGGAAATCAGTTTGGGGCGAGGGGGGGGGGGGTGGGGGGAGGGTGGAACAAGGTGCAGAGTTGGTATCAGCTGGGGGCAGGGGGGGGGGTGGAACAAGGTGCAGAGTTGGTAACAGCTGGGGGCGGGGGGGGGGGGATGGAACAAGGTGCAGAGTTGGTAACAGCCGGGGGTGGGGTGGGGGGTGGAACAAGGTGCAGAGTTGGTAACAGTGGGGGCGGGGGGGGGGGGGGGGGGGAACAAGGTGCAGAGTTGGTAACAGCTGGGGGCGGGGGGGGGGGAGTGGAACAAGGTGCAGAGTTGGTAACAGCTGGGGGCGGGGGGGGGGGGGGGGGGTGGAACAAGGTGCAGAGTTGGTAACAGATGGGGGCGTGGGGGAGGGGGAGGAGGGTGGAACAAGGTGCAGAGTTGGTAAGCAGCTGGGGGCGCGGGGAGGGAGGGAGGGGGGAACAAGGTGCAGAGTTGGTAACAGATGGGGGCGGGGGGGGGGGGAGGGGGGAACAAGGTGCAGAGTTGATAACAGCTGGGGGGGGGCGGGGGGGGGGGGATGGAACAAGGTGCAGAGTTGGTAACAGCTGGGGGCGTGGAGGTGGGGGTGGAACAAGGTGCAGAGTTGGTAACAGCGGGGGGGGCGGGGGGGGGGGGGGGAACAAGGTGCAGAGTTGGTAACAGCTGGGGGCGGGGCGGGGGAGGGGTGGAACAAGGGCGAGTTGGTTAACAGCCGGGGTGGGGGGGGGTGGAACAAGGTGCAGAGTTGGTAACAGCTGGGGGCGGGGGGGGGGGGGGGAACAAGGTGCAGAGTTGGTAACAGCTGGGGGCGGGGGGGGGGAGGGTGGACACAAGGTGCAGAGTTGGTAACAGCTGGGGGCGTGGGAGGGGGGGAGGGGGGAACCAAGGTGCAGAGTTGGTAGCAGCTGGGGGCGGGGGAGGGGGGAGGGGGGAACAAGGTGCGAGTTGTAAGCTGGGGGCGGGGGGGGGGAGGGGGAACAAGGTGCAGAGTTGGTAACAGCTGGGGGCGTGGGGAGGGGGGAGGGTGGGGAACAAGGTGCAGAGTTGGAAAGCAGCTGGGGGCGGGGGAGGGGGGGAGTGGGGGACAAGGTGCAGAGTTGGTAACAGCTGGGGGCGGGGGAGGGGGGGGGGACAAGGGCGGGTTGGTACAGCTGGGGGCGGGGTGGGGGGGGGGAACAAGGTGCAGAGTTGGTAACAGCTGGGGGCGGGGGGGGGGGTGGGGGTGGGAACAAGGTGCAGAGTTGGAAAACAGCTGGGGCGGGGGGGGGGGCGAGGGGGGAAACAAGGTGCAGATTTTGGTAAGCAGCTGGGGGCGGGGGGGGGGGGGGGGTGGAAACAAGGTGCAGAGTTGGTAACAGCTGGGGGCGGGGGAGGGGGGGAGGGGGGAAACAAGGTGCAGATTTGGTAGCAGCTGGGGGCGGGGAGGGGGGGGGAGGGGGGAACAAGGTGCAGAGTTGATAAGAGCGGGAGGGTGTGTGAGACATGTAGAATTGAAAAGAAGAAAAGACAAGAAAAAGGGAGATTGGGTGCCTTACACGGTGTCAGTTAAGATGAATGGGGTCTTGTCCTGATGAATAAGGATCTACCACTCTGCATTGAATTTGGGGGGAGGGGGGGGGGGGTATCTGGAACCCAAGGCACCACCCTTCCCCCTTCCCTCCCCTAGATCACATCAATAGGCGTAATATCTTTGATCAGATCCGTGTTGTTAATTAGTATTACTCTGTGTGTGTGTGTGTGTGTGTGTGTGTGTGTGTGTGTGTTTTGTGTGTGTGTGTGTGGTGTGTGTGTGTGTGTGTGTGTTGTGTCACTTGTGTTAATTGACAATGATTGGTTTCATCGTTCATAGTTGTTATTATTGTCGTTATTGCTGTTTATGTGTCATTATTTGTTTGTTTTCTTTGTTGTTCTCTTGCGGGGCTAATTGGGGTTTTACAGTCGTTCAATAGTAAAGGTAGCGATGGGAAGCTGGTACTTTTCTTTACCATCTTCTAACTATTGAGGCAATAAAAAAATACGTTTTTGTTTTTTTTGTTTTTTTAACCTCTCTGTCTGTCTGTCTGTTCTGTCTCTGTCTCTGTCTCTCTGTCTCTGTCTCTCTCTCTTCCCCCCCTCTCTCCTCTCTATCTCTCTCTCTCTCTCTCTCTCTCTCTCTCCCCCTCCCCTCCCTCCCCCTCCCCCCCCAAGGTGCACATAGATACCCACATGAAGGAGGGGCAATAACCACTGGCAGCGTACAGAACTGTCCACCATCCTGATACTCCTTCTCCATTGCCAAGACAGTGGTCGCTGTCTCTTGCCAAAATCAACACACCCGATCGGCCCACTTTGCCCAGCGTCGGCGGTAACAGGAGCCCACAGCATCTGACACACTGGGCTCTGCTGGCATTGGGTGTCGACACACGAGACACGACGGTCGCAGAGCTTGGAATCCCTCTTGACTTTCTCCTCGCTGACGTGCGAGCCCGAGCGCACAGACGGGTGGGGAAAGGGTAGTGTGACAGAACCCCAAAGAGCAGCGGCCGCTGTATGTTCTCTACCCCCCCCCCCCCCCCCCCCCCCCCCCCCCTGGCTGCCGAGACTGAGGTTTCAGATTTATGGGCCAACGAAGCCTTTTCCTTACATCTATCGTCATCGGTGTTGTCTCTTCGCTGACTTGTGTTTTTACCTTTGTCTGTCATTTGGTGGGTATGATGTATGGCTTTTTTTAGGATGTCATTTGGTGGGTATGATGTATGGCTTTTTTTAATGATGTTTAGAACTGTTCATGTGCATTGCCGCGCCTTCGGGAAACAAACACAAAGCCGGAAGGGGCAATCACTAACCTGCGTGATAGCCTTGACTGTGAATTAACCCTCTGTGAATTATCCCTCCGGACTGTGACTTAACCCCTTGGACTGTGACTTAACCTTCTGGACTGTGAATTAACCCTCGATCTGGACTGTGAATTAAGCCTCTGGACTGTGAATTGGCCCTCTGGACTGTGCATTGACCCTCTGGACTGTGACAACCCTCTGGACTGTGAATTAACCCTCTGGACTGTGACAACCCTCTGCACTGTGACTTAACCCTCTGGACTGTGAATTAACCCTATGGACTATACATTGGCCCTCTGGACTGTGAATTAACCTTCTGGACTGTGGAATAACCCTCGATCTGGACTGTGAATTATGCCTCTGGACTGTGAATTGGCCCTCTGGACTGTGAATTGACCATCTGGACTGTGAATTAACCTTCTGGACTGTGAAATAACCCTCGATCTGGACTGTGAATTACGCCTCTGGACTGTGAATTGGCACTCTGGACTGTGACAACCCTCTGGACTGTGAATTAACCATCTGGACTGTGACAACCCTCTGCACTGTGACAACCCTCTGGACTGTGACAACCCTCTGGACTGTGAATTAACCCTCTGCACTGTGACAACCCTCTGGACTGTGACTTAACCCTCTGGACTGTGACAACCCTCTGCACTGTGACAAACCCTCTGGACTGTGACAACCCTCTGGACTGTGACATCCCTCTGGACTGTGAATTAACCCTCTGGACTGTGACAACGCTCTGGATTGTGAATTAACCCTCTGGACTCTGACAACCCTCTGGACTGTGACAAACCTCTGGACTGTGACAACCCTCTGGACTGTGAATTAACCCTCTGGACTGTGACAACCCTCTGCACTGTGACAACCCTCTGGACTGTGACAACCCTCTGGACTGTGACAACCCTCTGGACTATGAATTAACCCTCTGGACTGTGACAACCTCTGGACTGTGACTTAACCCTCTGGACTGTGACAACCCTCTGGACTGTGAATTAACCCTCTGGACTGTGACAAGCCTCTGGACTGTGACAACCCTCTGGACTGTGACAATCCTCTGGACTGTGAATTAACCCTCTGGACTGTGACAACCCTCTGCACTGTGACAACCCTCTGGACTGTGACAACCCTCTGGACTGTGAATTAACCCTCTGCACTGTGACAACCCTTGGACCGTGACAACCCTCTGGACTGTGAATTAACCCTCTGGACTGTGACAACCCTCTAGACTGTGACTTAACCCTATGGACTGTGACAACCTCAGGACTGTGAATTAACCCTCTGGACTGTGACAACCCTCTGGACTGTCACAACCCTCTGGACTGTGAATTAACCCTCTGCACTGTGACAACCCTCTGGACTGTGAATTAACCCTCTGGACTGTGACAACCCTCTGGACTGTGACAACACTCTGCACTGTGACAACCCTCTGGACTGTGACAACCCTCTGGACTGTGAATTAACCTCTGGACTG